>JASFDG010000459.1:1315-17360 GCA_036937095.1 Phaeolepiota aurea
CCAACCGACTGTGAAGAGGAGCAACCGGTACGTTGAAAAGTGGGAATCTGGCAAGTGGGCCAGATCCCAGGTCACAAGACTGACAGGGGACAGCAGGTCACCCCAAATCGGGCCTGGCTGGAGTCGGCGTTGCTATAGTTGAATATAACATGTCAAGAGAGGTGGCTGGGGATAAAAAGTTTGAATAGCGAGGATATCGCTTAGGGATGGTCTGCTGGTTTTACAGTCCGCCGGATGCGGAGGAAGGAGATCAGGGTTCAGGCGGAGTATCTAGCTGTTGTCTGATCCGAATGAGTAGAGCTGCTCGGTTGGCTCCTTGATTACCACACCGAGCGCGCAATTTAACACGAATATGTATATATTCCAAGGTTGATACAAAATAACGCGACCAAATGTCCAATAAGATATCCTATAACTATTTTTTTGAATTAGAGAGTAGGAAGACTAAGACCCAAGGGATAAATAGAGGGGGGTGTAAGTTCGTAACAGGAGAGGCGGGGAATTCTTTTGTACATGAGAGGGGGTGTGGTGCGGAGGGTATGGGGTATTTTTATGAGTCCAAGAGGAGGCACAGTCCGAAAGAAGTCATAAACATACGAAAGCAAGGGTAGCGGAGAACAGGTGCGGACAAGGAATGGACAAAATAAACAAGCCAAATAGACAAAGGATACAATTTCCAGGGGGGGTTGTGTTGTTATGTTTTGATACAAAGGACGGCCGGCGTCTCTGGTCGATAATCTGCTCTTAGACAATCTATCAACTCCGCGCGCAATATCAGTGCGCGGAGCAGTCTAACGCGCGCGCGGGGCGCGCTCACACTCTAGAACACACCAACAAGTCCCAGACGCCATCCCGGACCGCAACAAGCCCCGCGAAGCGCGAGTCGCCGAGGCAGTCGACCCGCCTTAGCCCAGAAGCGCTCGACATCGGGTCCTCGCGCACCCTCCTGTCGAATGCAGCGCGGCTCCCGCGCTGCGCCGGCTCGGGGAGCGATACGAACTCGGCCTGGCCGACCGGGAGCGCGAGCTGGTTGTGCAGGGCCGTGAGGAACGCGAGGAGCGTTATGGTTGGGGAGAAAGGGATGCGCAGCGCCCATTCGCGGGGTAGGGAGGGGAAGCGGACGGTGATGGTGGGAACTGAAGGGGGGGCGGGTGCGTGGAAGGCCGTCTCGTGGATATTGACTCCTGGGGAGAGGCGGACCAGGGAGGGAGTGACGTTTAATGCGAGGTCTACGTATAGATGAGGGTAGGGGACGAGCAGAAGCGGATGCACTTGAAGGGATGGGTATGAGGAGGGATCTGGGATCGCGAAATGTTAGATCTGTGTTTGATTATGCTTTCAAAAAAAGGGATGAAGTGAAGCAGCCGGCGGGAGCAGCCGCGGCTAGGGAAAATAGGAGGAAGGGGGGCGGGAAGACATCACATGGAGATGCGCCAACAATGAAAAAGGCTCGGCAAATATAGAAACTTACGGTGCGACCTCCGACTGTCAAATTCGGTGACCTCTCTTGGGGCATCAAACATCAGGCTGTGATTGGACGCGCCTTCCCTCGGGAGTGGGACCGGTGCGAGGTACGGCGCCGGAGGGGTGTGTGACGTCTGAGTCGCCCAAGAGGAGATAGATTGCGGAGCCGGAGTGTAGGAGTAGACAGAGCCTTTGTCGGAGACGGCGGGTAAGGGTACACAGCGCATGGTGGACGGGGCGGGGGAACTGACTGGAATAGGAAGTTGGGAGGGGTTCTGGCTGGGAAGTTCGGGATTGGGGTACGGGTTTTCGATTGGGATCTCAGGTGGACAGTTGTAACACACGTCGGGGACTCAAATGTTGTTGTTGCTTAATCTCGATCACAATTCACGCAGATGAAGTCGGTTGACTTAAACACCGAAATAGGGCAAAGCGAAAAACGCTTGCCAACTTCAAGTGTGTAATGTTAAGAAATCAGATATTTGTTACCAATGAGGCGGGTTGGGGAGGTGATCAGCCAATGAAGAGGGACCGGAGATAGAAAGGGTGGATACACAGAAGTGCGGTGCAATGAGGTAAAACGACTGGGGATTGAGTCACTTTCGAAGGCGGGATTCTTATAGGGCGGGATGTTGATTGCGGTTAACGAAGGGACCCACAGATCGCAACAGGCGGAAGCGGGGCGGGGCCGAGCGCGCGCTTGCCGCCTCGCCTGTTGATTGGCTAGAAGCCCTGTGGGATGATGGAAAGGGCGCGGGATTCGCCCAAATAAGGGAAGGAGCGGCGGGATCTTACATGTTGGCGGCGGGACCGCGCATGACTCGACCACATCAAGCTATTTCGGGGGTGTGCGGCATTTCCTAATCAGGACATCTGGAACCGAACGGCGGGAAATGGGCGCCTTTTCTTAACTTGGCCACGCCCTTGACCCTTGATGCGCCGCTAAACGACGCGGGAGCAACAACCGTACCCACGGTCGCCGCAGCCATTCCATTTCCCACTATCAATGGCCCTCTGATGTCGAAACGTCGGTTCCTGAAACTAGGATCCTCGGGTCCTTCGTTATGGGGGCCACAAAACCAAAATCCTCGTCGTCATAAAAGAGAGTGGCGACAACAGCCTGTCGAGGGGAAACGAGTGGAGGGGAAAGGAAGAAAGGATAATGCAGTACAGCCAAAAACTTGGTGATGATTTTCTTGGACTTTGAAAGCTGTATGTCTAATTCCCACGCATGCAATCAATCAACAACAACGCGTGACATATGATAAGATCAGTGTGGGCGTCTGTGGGCGCTCCAAACATCGCTCAATCGAGTTTAATTTCATGGAAAAAGCATTCTCTTGTGCCCCAGGTTTGACAAGCAAGCTATTAATACTGCTCAAGTTCTCTCACTTACAATAGATTTCCACGATTGGAATGGGCCCGGGCGGGGCCTGGAGTTATACTGGAACTCGAACATCTGCCATACTTGGCACAATGGTCCCTTGACGAAGGCTATACCAACAGCAGTAAAGCTTCGCCGCTTAGTGTGAATATGTCCGCCATGACTGGCCTATACATTCACCATCATTCCCTCAGAGTCATTCGAAGCAAGCTGTTTGCCGTTCCTCGTACATCGAGTGCACTAAACGCTTCTTTTCCTCAGATGGAGCCAGAATATCATGAGCAAATCGGAATGTGCATTCCACGGCTATCACCCAAAATAAGCATTCAACAGCCTTTTGGAACCGATGAATCGTCTTTAAAACGGGCCGCCTTCACACCAAGGCCCCGACTTGCGAATACTCTCCACAATAAGCATCTATTCTCTCCCTTATAGCGGAGCTTATCGGCCTCAATGAACGCATCACGTGCTGCGACGACTGGGAGTTGTCCTTGTAAGCCTGACTGCAAATCCCTAAGCGAGGAAATACTCACATGTGGGGTTACAGGGTTGGATCGAGAGCCCATCGATGAAAAGGTGGAGGTACACAATGTTCCCTTCCGTCCCTGCAGGGTTGGTCTTGGCTGTTTTTGACCATCCATGGGCCTTGACGAGTGCATAATAGACGTTGTGAAGCATGTTCGCCCACACCTCGCCAATATCTAAGATTAGCGTGGGAGATGTGAGGGAGATCGATGGATAAATGCTTGGCGCTGCTTACCGTGGACCTCATCCAGGTTCTTGAGGCTTGAGTAGCGAAGGGGGTTCGTCTTGCTGGGAGAAGGGAATATGGGGGTAAGTAACCGTTGCCATACTTGCAACAATGTCGGCTCACATGTTAATTGAGTATGGATAATTCCGCAAGCCAGCACTTGAGTCGATAACAAATTTGCCTATCGCGTAATCGGATAAGACTGCCGACTTTTGTTCCGTCCATCTGTGCACGAGTTAGCAGGATATCTCGCGAGTTTGAGAAGGCGCATTGCTGCTCACGCCGCCATAGCATCAGACCACCCTAGAGATATCGAATCCAATGAGAGTGAATCTGGTACGAAGGCGTGATACGCAAATACCTTCGCCCAATCCAGCAGATTCTAAGGTTTGCAAGCATCGGCCTGTGCCCCCTCCGGTCATGCGTCTGGTGATGCCATGCGTGTTCTCATGCACAATGATGTCATTCTCCACCGCTCCGTCGCGGCGCGGCTGGTAGGGCGAGAGTGGCGTCAGCTCACGCAACGCTGATATTAAACCAACTCACGTTCGTAACATTGAACATGAACATTGCTAGGTCGCGGTAAGAGCTGATTTGATAAAACGAGTGCTACTGCTTACTCATTACGCCACTCTGTCCACTAGCACAGTTGTCAGTGGACTTTCCAGTGCCATGATCAAGAGGAACACGGACTCTGGGGGTGCAAAGAACAGCGCGTTGTTGAATCCTTCTTGATCCTGAATTGATATAAGTATGCGATCACCGCCTTTCCCTCCTTTCTTGAAGTTGTTTTCCTGGAAGTTGAAAGATTTCTGGAGGATGACGGTGTGAGCGCAGCGGTATATTGCCAATGGGGAAACTAACTTCTGTGAATCCGTATCTGAAGTCGGTAAGCATTTTTGAAACTAACATTAAGATAATTTGAGCATGCCTGTATGCAAGATCGTGCATTGAATTGACCACGTAAAAGCTATTCACGCGTGCACTGTCGACGTTCGTTGTAGCACTGGGATCGAGCTTTGGATTCCATTCGTAATCAAACTTGAGTACGTTGGATGATTGTGACGTAGTGTTTGAGTATTTCCCTTTGTAGGAGAGGGCGTTATTTCCGCTGCAGGGGTTATTACGAGAGTTGTCATGGAATAGAATAGTTGACATGATATCTCACGCAGTTGATCTAAAGGACACAGTTATAATGTTAGCTGCTGCCGTGTTATTTTAAAGACACAAATACTTCAAGACATCTTTTCCATCGAGGGAATGCCAGCCTATCGGGGAAGCAAGCATGTCCTGCGGGTCGCTAACGTCATCGAACCCGTCAGTAGGATCCTGCTTTTGAAACGGCAATACCCGATACTGCATAGAGATGTGGGTCAGCTATGCGATCGATAAAACGGTTCTCAATGCCACATACAGAAGCATGGGCAGCAAAATCTGTCAAGGACACGACATCGCCGGTATGAGCGTCGACGAAGACCTCAAACCAAAACAGTTCGTTGTCATCTTGAATTTGCACCACATAAGTCAAGAGCACCGAATTGTCGGACCTCGCGAGCCACTCGAGTGTGACTGGGTGATTGTTGTAGTTCCCGCCCATTGTCTCCGCTGCTGTGGCGATGGCTTCTTGCCTTGAAAGGGTAGGCGCTGATGAAGGCATCCCCTCTTGGGATAGGATTGAGTTTATGGTGACGGAAGGTTATTGAAGGGGAACATACTCGGTTTTACGAAGGTGTTTCCAATGCAAGCAATCTATTTCAACATCTCCAGGTGAGCAAGATGCGGTACGGCGATTTCTGCGGAATAAATTTACTTTGTTCTCAGAATCGAACGCGACATTAGCAACCGCATTGGCAAACTCAATACCATCCTGACGGTTTATAGTATTAAGGTGCAGAGTTGCTGGGATTTGTCATGGCACGTACATGGGTCTGCTTCATATACGCGTGATGGGCATAATTACCCGAGAACCCAGAGGTATATCTGATGTTGCCTTTGTCGACCGAAAGCCGAGATGCTGCGAAGCCAACAGCTGCTTCTGACAGGTCGAACAGGTCTCGGCTGGAGAGGGGGTGGTCCATTCCATCTTCAAAAACCTGATCAGAGTGATGTGGTATGGTCGATGAGGTAAGAGATGAAGCCAAGTATACTCGTTACTCACCTCGAACGTCGGGGCAGTGTGATATACTTCGTATTTCGTATCTTTCACCAAGTGGACGCGCCTGGTCGAAAGGTCTCTGACAGAGTTCAGTAGTACATTTGCCCCTGCGGAACAAAGGCATGCCATGATTAGCAAGGCGGTGCGCAGACTCGGACGAGAATTGGGGAGCGGCATGCTGTTGGGGCGGCCGCGATTCTGTCGCGAAAGTGGGAACCCTTTTAAGCACATCTCCAGGATATTTCAGGACTATAGCAGAGGTTCAAGACATTTGTGCCAAGGCGGGAGGCACTTTTTGACCACTAGAAAGACTGTAAAGGGGGTCGCATGAGAAAGGAGGTACGGTTGATTTTCATTGTTTCCATTTGTTACGGCTTCCTTATAAAAATTGCGAGGAAATGACCCTTTCACCGTGACCTCGATAGCTATTGGGCAGGTGTAGGCATAGTCGCCGACGTGGCTGTTTTGCGAGGGTTTTTGCGAAGTAATCAAAAAACGATCCGAACCTCCTGTCTTGGGAATTATAGCGGAGGAACCACCCTGACAATATATGGTCAAAAGACTCTCTAAGGCCATACTTAGGTACAGGATGAAGTTCGAGCTACAAAAAGGGGCGTCCTACCGATAACGAAGTGTTGATTATCGCGTCGTGTAACATGCACGTGCCGTGACGAAACAAACCAAATTGCTGTACAATTCGAACATTTGAATCTTCCATCGGTCTATCACCATGGCTTGCCGACATGGCACCAGTCGAAAGTACTTGTATCAAGAAAGATGATATGTTATCTCCATCCAGCAATTGTCTCCTAATAATATGAATGTTAGTCTTTAAGAAACACCCTTGTCCTCCACAACTCATCGGAATGTTATCCAGAAGTTTGCGCATCTCAAACTTGTGGGACCTGGGGCCGGAAGAATCTAGCGATGCCCTCTGATTCGATGTTTAGAACACCAAGCATTCCGACGATCATTTTTCCTGGCGCTTGCAGAAGATTCGGCATGATGCTCTGACTGACGCAACCCGCTCGATCGTAATCAAATGTTCACAACAGCAACGGGAACTACGCTGCATTCCGACTCCTACGCTCTGTATTATCGTTTGGAAGAGTCATTGGTTGACATGATACTCCAGGCTGGATGTTCAAGATCGTCCTAGCACTCATCCAAATGGCTGCTATTTAAACCTGAATCTCCCCTTAGACGCCTTTCTCTTCAGACCACACCATTGTAGTCTCTCTCCACCGTTGAAGCCCTCTTTCGCTTATTCTCATACACCTTCGACATGAAGATCAAGCAAATGAAGACGGCTCTGGTTAAGTATATCGAGAAAAAGAAGAAGAAAGTCAGTGGCCTGAATACCCCTTTCCTCTTCCATGGCTGACGCTTATTTCTCTAGATATCTTTCAAGAAATCCGCAGTGCCTCAGGTCGCCGCGGTCGTCAGCGAGACTGCGTTGGTCAAGGGTGGCACCTGCGCCATGATCATCGTAAGTGATAGGGTCTAGCTTCATCGTTTATTCTCCCCTCATAAACTACTATAGGGCAAGGATGAACGTGAAGCGTTTCAAGCTGTATGCGAAGCTATCCACGACCCTAGCCTCTTGGACATCTGGAGGCCTATCGTCTACGGCCTCGCCAAGAATGTGGGTATTCATCCTCACATCAGACTGCTCCCATAAACTGACATGCACTAGCAGGCCGCAGCGACTTTACATCGTCGTCCCGCATTGCGCCGTCAGACCCGCGCCATCTTACCCCTTTCTCTAAAGCTGGAAGAGCCAGTTGTAGACAACAGCCCTCGCGTCATGAAGACCCAGGACATGAGGGTTATTCGCTTTGTCGCCGGCGGTGCATGCGGACAAGTCTACCTCGCCAAGGACAAAGTATCTGGTATGAAGATCGCGCTCAAGGTCATGAGGAAGGACAACAAAGAGCCACGCGCGATTAAGAAGATCATCCAGGAGAGCCTGACCATGCAAAAGTTCGAGAAATCCCCTTGGTTGATTTCTCTGCACGCATCTTGGCATGATCAAATGAACTTTTACTTCGCGATGGTGAGCATCTCATACTTCAGCTTTCTTATACTCCTGCTTATTAAATCCTGTAGCCATTCTATGTCACCGACCTCGTCAGCGAGATGTACAGATGCGATATCATCGAACCAGATAGGGCCCGATTCTATATGGCAGAAATGGTGTGTTTGCTACGTTTGCTGTGTCGCCATCAACCAAGCTGACGCTATTGATAGATCATTGGGCTCACCGATCTCCACTCTCGAGGCATTGTCCACCGCGACATCAAGGCAGCCAATTTGCTCATTGATAGGGATGGCCACATCGTCATCGCCGACTTTGGCTTATCCAAGGACTTCGGCAGAGTGCCAACCCTCCCCGAGCGTGTCTACCAGCCTTACTGGCCATATTTGTCGGATGAAGATGTCCTGCACGATACTCCTCGTCGCGATATCTCCGAGCTGACCTTTGTCGCCACTACTGAGTGTGGGTCACCCATGGAGGCAGCGCCTGAGGTTTACCAGGGCAAGCCCTACAGTTTCGGGGTGGATTTCTGGGGTGCCTCTGTGGTTGGGTATTGCATGGTCACTGGAAGGGTAAGTATTCCGTCACTGTTCATCACGTCCTCTCTTAACCGGTTTATGTCAGCCACCATTCTACGAGGACGAGGAGGACGAAGAAGCCAGGCCCCTCCCTGTACAGATCATTGAAGATGACCTCGTGTGGCTTAGTGACGACAATGTTGACGATGATGCGAAAGACTTCTTTGAAAGGGTAACCTAATTCTTTGTATCATCACGATCATATCCTTACTCTATCCTACATTAGATGTTGCAGAAAGACCCTGAGGACAGGCTCCGTATTGGATTTGATATCCCCGTCCACCCTTACTTTGACAGCATGTGCGTACCCTCGTTATCATCGTTTTCTAATTAGTACCAACGCCTCGTTCTCTTGCAGTAACTGGGAGCTCATGGAACAGCGCAAGGTACCTGCGCCGTGGGTCCCTGGTTGCGACACACGACATGAATACGTTCCTATCATCGAAGAATTCAAGGCGGGGGTTGAGTATGCGGACGGCGCCAACCCTCTTCCTGGATTTACATACAACTCCGAGTCCATCAAGTCGCGCACTGCTTCCGCTTCAGAGCATGATGTAGACGACAGCGACGACGAGGATGATGATGCCGGTAACTTTGATGAGGTCGGCATACTCGCACCCATACACGATGCTGTCGAACATGTCACCTCCATTGTCACTCACTCCAGCACCCTTACGGAGGAGAGTGAGGCCGAGGATGAGGAACATCAGGTCACTGTCGTGTGGGATGCCACGCGCATCAATGCTGTCCTATCGGATGCATCTGCCAACCCCAGCAACATCAGCCACAATACCTCTTCAACTACAGACGAGTCTGCCCTTACCTCATTTGATCATATGTCTTCGACCACATCCATTTCGTCATACGACACCTCAAGCATTTCGGCATTATTCGACATCGTAATCCCCATCAAACCCCGCACTTCCATCGATATCTCCCGTCCCGTTGCCGCGGAAATCGCTGTCGCACAGAAACAGTACCCTCGTTCCCATCACGTTATCAACGGGACAGGAATGCTATTCAAGGTCAAGGTCTGGTTCTCGAAGCTCTGGAGCCCTAAATCGAAAACGCCAAATAAACAACTCAAACGATTAACGCTGTTGAGCTGAGCTCTTCCCCGAATCTCATTTTCCTTCTGCTTGCCTATTCGCTATGTCCGCTCCCCCATCCTGGTCTCCTCCTGCATTGCTACGATCTCAACGGTTCCGGTTCCCCATGCTCTGATAATTTATTGCATACCCCAATAACGATCTAAAACACAAGAATCTCCTCGTCCGCTGTTGCTGCTCTTCTCATTGGCCTCTACGATTTCGATTTCGGTTCCTCCTTGGTTCTCATAATTGCATACGACTCGCTCAACGATTTACTCTTCCTCGCATCAGGGTCTCCACACAAAACTATTCTAACCAGTGCCATTTAGCTCGGCCGTTCTTCGGATCGGTTTTGTAGCTTTACATGGCCAAAAAAATGTTATAATTTTTCTATAAAACTTACATCACCCCCATCTATTATCCTCTTTATATAATCTAGTACATCTTATTCTCTTTTACGATCCTGGGTACTCCATCTCAACGTATAATGCAACTAATTGTCAATTTCACTGTCCACGGGTTCGAACCCCGAGGACGCTGTACTTCTTCAGACTGTTTTACTAGAAGTCTGTCCGGGTTGTAGGACAACAGACCGCGTGCAGGAAAGTCCTGATCGTGAGATCAGGCAGACGGTCGGCAGTTCAGTCGAACCCACATATTCTGGGTCAAGTCACGCTAACACGTGACGGACTCCCACTCAGCAACCTAAGAGGGTGGATTGGGGCAGCGGCTAAGCCTCCTGACGAGCCCCTTCGCACGGGCGAAATCCTATAAGTCCCTCTATCAACTGCTTAACACGGGTCATGTGAGGCGGGGGAATCTGAACTCTAGGGCCCAGTAAACAAATCGACCTTCAACTTTCAACATCCATGGCAGGTGCACGCAGCCAGTATCGAGGTATTTCTCCTGGTGAGAATAACCGCTTATCGTGGATCAACCATATGTTCAGGCACTGACCTATTCGCGATCGATGGTCAATGATTCGGGGTGCTTCAGCGTTCAGGACATAGTGCAACTTGTTATTCGATGAAGAACTTGTCAAAATGCACCCCCCCTTCCTTCACTGAAGCCCAAGAAGGCCCTGTTCTGATCTGGGGTGGACTGCGTTGAGCGCCACAATTCGTAACAGTCGAGCATGTGCCAAGGACGACCCACACTTGACAACCAAGCATGTCGATATCAAAGTCACCCATCGCGAGGTCTCTTGAATTTCCCTCGTCCATTCCCTTGGTTCTGCATCACTTATGTTACTACTTTGATGTTGGGAATCGCATAGCTCCACACTGCAGAAATTAAGGCGTTGTCAGCCCCGTTTGGAGAGATGACATCGCTCAGTTATGGTTCGACATCACATATCACAGTGGCCACGATCCACGCGGTGCCTCATGGCGGCTGCTTACACTCGAAGGCCCCACTATCACCGAGAATGGCGAGCCTGGTGGATCAGGTCGTCCGCCTGAACGCCTCGTGGACATGCTGTCACAGTCGATAATTTCCTGCTTGCCAACGTACAAGGTACCCCGATAGAAGCCGAGGCATTCATTTCCTACATATACTGCGTCCGTTGTCACTTCCTCATGTATGTCTCCTGGTCAGCCTTGCTTATCTTTTCTCTCTAGATACCTGGTACAAAATATTCTGCATTCCCACAGGACATTCAAATGTCGCTTTTTGCGCCCAAACCCGTGGATACAGTCCAGACCAGCGGCACGACAACCATGATCCCCGTGTGGGCAGAAGAGAACTAGCTTCGAAACATGAGTATTTGCATATATAAACCCATACCTAAAAAGGGTTGGGAATGCACGAAAGTCTCGTATCCGACTATCAGTGACAATGCTTGAAGCCCGAAGCATGGTGCGTCTATTCAGCCTACAAAGTGTTCAGTCATCTTTTAATCCCATTTATAGAGGCACATCAGCGCGCTGCATGCCCTGGACACACAAGCATCGGTATCTGCTGTGTTCGCCGTTCTTTGGGATCCCGAGGGCGAGATATGTACATTTTCTGGCGCCCAATTCCTCGAGTTCCTGGATGAACTGGACGGGAAGGATTCATTTGTAGATGAAGATTTTCGCTATCGACACTGCCCCCAAGACCGGTGTTCGACGTCGCCCACATCCTCTGACGCCAGCTTTTATTATGATGACAGCTACGACTACTTTCATTCCATGAACGATTCCTCTTTCGCGACCAGCGAGCCCGAGACCCCGAGGCAGACCCACAATATGGCTGAGACGCGCACGTCTTCTACGCTTGGTGGCTTGGATGTTTATGTGCGGGGATCCATGCTTCCGCTAACGCATGCGATTCCGCGGGAATATGCGTTTCTCGACTCTTTCAAGAGTAAATTCAGCTTGGACATCCGCGCGTCCATGAGGGGGCTATTCACCAGCAAGGAGACGCCTCGGTGGGAGACGGAGTCGAGAGATGACGCCACCATCCAGCAAGGATTCTTTCCCGGAGAACCAATCCTAGTACGCGACCTTTCTACCGATGACATCCATTTATGCTGATCCATTCGTTGCGAACGTAGTGCTCTGCATTTTCTACAACAACGACGTCGACGTCAAATTACATCACTGTCGAGCGAGACGCCGTGAGCGAGATCCATTCGATGGCGTGGACGAACCTGGACGTACCTAGAACGCCCGGCTTCATCGCAAGCTCATACCAGCCCTGGTCGCAGGATCGCACGCAGCGGCTGTTGAAGAAGCAGAAACCACACGCGGACGATGATGGAGACGATACCCCCGGAGCGCGTGCCCGGTGCAATCATGGGGCTCCGCCAAAGCATGAGGCAGGCCTCCGCACTTTGATTCGGCGTCTTGGGATTACAAGATCGCGCGAGAGCAACTCGTGGGTGTGTGTCAATTTCTACAAGAAATAGTGTTTATGAGGATTCTTGTGATATATATTGTATTTATATCGTAGTACATGCATGACCTTTCCCCGTGTGTGATGTGATGCGTGAATTCTGACTGCTGGTGAGGATTCCCTGCTCGTTATACAGCGTGATTAGCAAAGCTCGATGGTCAACTATAAGAAGCTTGTTGAGTGCCAACGCTGCCATAATTTGATCTGCAATAGAGGCCGAAATCAAGAATGGCAAGCAGTCGCCTGCATGCCTCATGGGACCGCCCGCATCAGGGATAATCGATACCCTCCAACAGAAGCTGATCTCATTCGCGCAACAGGGCTGCAGCTTCGAGGCTAAACCACGTGTACTAGACCATTTACAGTTTGGTAACAGGGTTGCATCCCGATTCCAGGATGGTGCAGTGCGCCCAACAACACGCTGTAAGAACAGGGTCCAGATGAACGCGACCTGCCAGAAGTGAAGTGAACCTCCGGAGGCGTGATCCTAAATCAAACACCAAAGCATGCCTGTTGGGTTTGGCGGCGTGGGTGATAGTCGGGTCCGGGAAGGCCTACGATTATCATGCACACCTCTGACAACTTGGTCTTCAGGAGTTTTGGCTGGCGTGTGCGAGGGACATACCAAGGAAACTTATCCACCAACTGTGTTCATTCAAAAGGGTGCACCTTGTGTGCTGCTTAAAATAAGGCCTTCTATCACTAGAATAATCAAACGAGAATGAGGTGCGTCTTATTTTATACCCAAACCCATCGATATTGGCTGATAACAGTCACCATCTGGGTCGACTGATCCGAAACTGATTCTGCCGGATTCCCCAGATATTTCGACTTTGAGCCCCCTTAGTGCCTCAGACGGGTTCGATCATCTGGCAGAGTGCAACATCAGGGTAACGAAAGCGACGGACTTGATGGAAACACTGAGCGACATGAAATCTATAATGGAAAAATTCTCAGAAATGATAAAGCACATCAGGTGGGCCCGGGCGACGCACTTGGAATGCTAGATGGCCGTCGAATTTGCACATCTCCCAACCCTATATCATTCCTTCCGAACCTCGAAGAGCTGGATGTCACGGTTGCATTCGTGCGTAGACGAAGGCTATTTCGGGAACGACCTTCATAAAGGAGAGCCTCACTGCCTCTATCGTTGCAGTTACCGATCGGTTTCCCCTCAAAGTAACAATCCCAGAGACTCTACCCCGCGGGTTGACCAACCTGCTCGTCACGCCACCGTTTCAAGTAACATTGGGATGAAGCTGTCGCGCACTTGCCACCTGGGCCCAAACTGAAGATCAAGGTAATGCACTTTGACGGCTTCTGGATTGAGGTTATGCTTGGACTCCTGGAGCGATGGTTTGAACGAACCTCAGATAGGTGATTCGGGGAATGAAGTATCGACGCTCACGAGTAACTAGAGGTGCCTGGTGTATAAACAGAACAGGTTGAATCGGACACTCCCGGTCCTGTCGAAGGATATCCTTTGTGTAGCGACTGTGCTGCCGATGGTTTATCACACATGCCTTATTGATCAATCTGATCACACAAGAGTGAGGTAGACGTGCGCCAAAGGAGGTGATGGAATAGAAGTCTATCCAAACCTATTGAACAACAGGCCATATCCCGCATTTTAAATCTATAACCCGGTATCTCACTTGTAACTACTCAGTCCCATGTACCTGGCAAATATAAATGCCTTCTCTTTTGTTGAAGGCTGCCACATTGGTAAAACAGAATATGAACAATTGAACATACTAAATACAGTGTTCACGAGCCGCAGTGATTGGGGCTGTGTGGGGCTCGCATTGCATTTGTAAACTCCAACACTAAAGGCAGCTTATAGGTCGACGCCGAACAAGCTTGGTAAGTTGTATGTCAGGCTTTATCCACAGGACCGTAGAGCAGTCATACCGTTTTACTTCAGCCCGGAATGCTTGTAGCCCAGCATTGACGGCGACGGTCATAGCCTTGAGGCCAATGTCATAATTCGGACATCGACTAGGATATGGCCACATGTTTGTACTAGGACGGTCAACGAGGCAGCCAGTGACATTTTGTAAAGTCTTCGCGTTTTTCAATGTGTTAACCTTATATAGAAGGGATGTCAAGTGATTGCATCTACTGCTGGGACATGAGTCCTTGGTTTCGCCAGATATAGAATCCATAGCAGCCCAGGGTATGCCAGTCCAAATTACATAGCATTTGGTCTAGGAAATACCACTCGAAATAAGAAGAGTCCGATCATCGATGGAAGGATGACGCACCCAGCGGAGAAGACAGTCAGGCGGGAGTTGAGGTATTACCTCAGTCAGAGGGATCGCCAAGGTGTGGGGCAAAGCCTTCTCGGCCATCTCCTTATAGCCATGCATAGTTGCATACCCCAACACCCTCAATGTTTGGGCTGGAATAAAGGTGCTAATACCATGCAAGCATAATTAACAAACCTACAAAACCAGGAAACGAGCACGGGGGAAAATCACCTCATCCGTATCTGACAGATATTCATCGCAGCATATACTTCATATTTCTCAGCAGCTTCCGCAACAGCTGCGAGAAGATCGAACGGTGTAGTGGCAAGGGTAGGGTGTCGCTTTGGGTAACAAAACTGAAAAAGAAGTTCCAGGGTCTTCGCATCCTCCATCAGTCCGACTGTTTCCATCACATCGGCTGCAATCTCAGCAGGCGGAAAGCCTCCCGCGCATACTTCGAGGTTCTTACGATGGATATGAAATCGGACGTCATCGCAGGACTTGAAGACAACATCGGCATCGGGAGCGTTAACTGTTGTGGCTGTAAGCTTTCGCCTTTCAAGAAACTCAGCCCAAAGACATACACATGCAGCATACTTTGGGCATTGCATTTTCGCCCAGGGAGGTTTTATCCATCCTGGGGCTGGCCATGAATGCAGGGGTTTGAGGATTGAGCGCTTGAGGTCCTGGGTTCAAGTCAAACCGGCAAATGCCGGGAAGAAGCACAATGTATAGCTCGACAGATACACTGATACAGTATAGGTTATCGTACATGCTTTGTCAGCCTTTCAACCAGTTAGAGAACAGGCATAAGGGAGGTTAAAGATAGACGTACGCCGAACGGGAGTGTTGGGATTGGGTCTTTCTTTGCTTGGATGAACGTTTCGCTAGGCAGTATATAGCAATGCATATCGCTGCGAATGAATGGGAGAGCCAGATGGACATACATATCGTTGATACCCCCAAGCGCGGCCGAGCCTTACCCATTGTATATAGCAGCGCAGGTACGACAGCATTCAGTGGAAATCGCAACCAAATGCAGACCTGTCGCTCCTGAACATGATACATGACCATGAGGTGCTCTAAGGGTGTTAATCATAACATTGAACACCGGAAGGTTAACCAGTCCCCCCAGTCTTACTTAAATGCGAGTGGAAGAAAAAAGACGTTCCACTCGCCCAAGGTAAATGAGCGGGATCCTTATCCAAAAGACACGACGTGGATCTAACTTTCGGGAAAACGCAATCCTGACCATCAGTTTGATTGCCCGTATCCTGTGTTATTGAAGGGTCTGTGTCTGCCGTGAAAGATTTGCCTGCCTAACTGAAAGCATATTGGCTTTAATCACTTTGATTGCACTGAGGAGAGCCGAAGCTCAACAAGACTTTGCTACAGCACTCCCGCTGAACAATCATGTAGCAGGATCATGCAGTACTGCCAGTAGGTACCTATCATCTA
>JASFDG010000462.1:0-11126 GCA_036937095.1 Phaeolepiota aurea
AAACCAGAACCCTGCAAGAACTCGATCACGAGTTCCCTCCTGAGTCGAAACATGATGCGGGAATGTAGGTGGTAATGAGATGGGAAATGGAAGCAGACGCACTCCAACATAGAAAGAGTACTGAAACGCCTCCCAAGCCAAAAGGGTTCAGCAATACGTGACACTATTCTCCCTTCGAGTCTTCTTTTGCCTGTTGCGATGCTACCATCTGAGCTGGAGGTGGGTTGATCTTGTTTTCCACTTGTAGCAGCTTACAAAAGGCCACAGTTTGTGGGTTGGTATACCAAGAGGCTACGGGACACGCTTATTAGGTGCCTCGACATGAGAAATGAATTACTCACGTTGTTGGCGACCCACACGACCATCCTTCGCAGGACCAGGGGCGGTCGGCGCAAAATTCTGCCAGTCAGATACTGGTAGTAGACCACTCGAGTTGAGCGACACGTTCTCCTTCAACCAATCATGCTCCTTCTCGACGAGAGCCAACGCCTCTTCCTTGCCTTCTGGGAACGGCCTTTGGATACGAGTCGTGGACAACCATGGATGAAATGCGCGTGTAATCGCTAGCCATTCTGGGTCAAAACTCAGAGTAGGAGCAGAGGTCAGGTTGGGCGTAGGTATATCAATAACCTGAAAACACAATCGGGACCTGCAACCCAATTCGAAGACAGATCGTACCTCAAGAAACTGTCTCTTTGGTAAACATTTATCAAGCGCCAAGAATTTCGTTTCCGATGGTGGAGGAGGCGCTTCGACGGTTTCTTCCTCATCCTCAAGGAGAATCTCGTCTGGATTCCTTGGCGCCGCTTCCTTGGGAAGCCCCTCCCCCACGTCGTCGTCGTCAATGACGATTTCGTCGGGATTGGGGACTGGAACGGGCGGCGCAGCGTCATGGACCACCTTTGCCTCGAAGCGGGTATGCAAGTGGGCAGAGAACCACCATTGAGGCTTTAGCGTGTTTAGCAAGCCCCACATTGGCGGCGAACCAAGATTCCCGCTTTCGATGTCTGATCGAAAGTATGACTTGCGCCTCAAAAGCCCTTCAAGGTCGCCGTAGTGTTCAATAGAAGTAGGCCAGTCGTGCGACATGAATATATGTGGTGATGATAGCTATAGTATATCAGAATAAGGTAAGCAAAATATATTAAAGAAACTCACGAGGGAGAGTTGGCGGACACTGTACTCCCGAAGGTGGTATATGCTTCTCACCATTTTGTTATCGTAAGGTAGCCTCTCATAATTACCTAGATGGTTGGTTATGTAGGATCGTTTCGCGACGAGGTGCAAAGCATACCTATCCGGAAATCATGGCTTTTGAATATACCAGAAGCCCCAGCGATGCGGATCCCATTGACTTGTATGCAGTTTGCGTGGCCAAGGTAGTAGATGTTCGGTGCTAACCAGCCACCATGGTACCTCCAAGTCGCATCAGTTACGCTGTATGCTGCAGGAACAGCTCCATGCTCACAATTCCCACATGTAATTGGACGCTTCATGATTACCACCAATGACGATCGTCAATATGGGCGCCGTTTTCTGTCCCGTATAGTATCTGAAATGAGTCAATTTACCACCAATACAAAGTCCAGGTGAGGTTAGCGAACTCACCTGTGGAAGTCCTTCAATGCCTTGTACTTGTCCGGGACAGCCATACACTCCAAGTCCTGGTGATTCCGCACGGCTTGAAAATCGCCACAGACCAACAAAAGATCGACTTTGTACTTATTCTTGGCTTCGAGCTGGCTTATGTGGCCGTATATCGCGTCCAAATCGCCATGACAGCACCCTTCTACGGCGATCTGGGGTATATATTGGTCAAGCCCTGGTGAGGAGAATGATATGCAACATACCTTCATCATGCGTTGACCAGTTCGAGATTTTTTCCACCCAGTTCGCCGAGCGATGTTTCTGGCCAAGGTGCGGGTATGAGCCAGATTGAGGAACCAGAGACGCGGCGCGTTTAGTAGGTGATAGAATGGTTGCGGGATCGTGTGTCACAAGGTGCACGCCAAAGGCGTCTAGGAAAATCACAGGCAAACAAACCTTCCCACCAAGCATGTCATTCCTTTCCCAGGCCCAGAATTCTCTCAAAGAATGAGAACAAGACTTCGCTCCTGATCATACCCCATTACCAACAAATCATTTATCAAGTAGCCTGATTTTACATGGATAAAATTGAACCTAGTTTCTCCTCAGCCATCCACAGCTTTCTATCCCACCACCCCACATCGGTTCCTCTAGCAAATGGCACCGGGAGGCAATTGAACGCAGCTGTGGGTTTTAATTTAGTGGCGCAATCAGGGCTGGAGTGCAATCATAACACTCACATGGGACTCGGGATTGCCTTGCAGCACTGGAGGCCTGTAGGACCTAGGTTTCGTTGTTATTAGTTCTATCAAGCAATGGTTGAAATAGTTACAGCACTAGAGGACTTATGTAAGTACAACTTATGTGGTATCACGGAATATAAACTCACACCGTCGGAACCACCTGAAAGGCGATGAATATCATTGTGAGCACTGACCCACGCATACTGTATGCAAAGGAGTCAGACTCACAAGTAATTGCACCCTCGGCCAAAGGGCTCGCAGTAGCACAGTAGGACAACAAGAGCATTGTCGCAGCGGTGAAAATTTGGAACTTCATTTGTTGATTCTTTTTCAGGCAAGCAAAGAAATCGAAGGGTATTGCGATGCTGGGGAAGAGGCGAACCTATCCATTTTATAGGCAACGCGAACGTAAAACTGGTTACAATAAAGTTTGGTCTCCGTTAGTATTTGTCCGAATGGATGATGCTCCATTGGCTTGTTTCTTCCTTTTCCGTGGCGAGTGTAGCGCCGGATAAATATTTTTGGCTGCAATGTTCTTGGCAAGTGTCATACTTAGGATGCATGACCTCTGTCCAATGCCTTACCCTGAAGTTAGAATAGCGGTCAGCTTATATAAAACTGCATGGTTGACAAGGAACAAGCCTAATGTAAGACCTGGTCAGATGCCTGAGCTGCGTTGGACTTTGCTGTTGATCACCCCATGCCGGAACATGTGATCCCCAGCCTTGGGGACTGTGGGGTGCTGCCGACCTGAGTGCGCCACTACTGCCATTGGCAGTTTTGCATCAGAGCAACCTGGAGAAATGACCGCTGCAAGGAGATCATACCAGGTCCCCATGATGCTGCCAAGTGGACTTGGAAGCATGCGACACTGCATGCCGATGATTTCCTATTATCCCTTGAAGCAGGTATTGCCAACCTTAAACGTCATGTGTCTTCAACCATTGAGCAGGGGACAAATTGATAACCAAAAAGGAACACTGCTTGGCCCTCCTTAGGACTGCAATCACCGATTTGCTGCACTGTCAGGTGAACTGGGTTAAATCGATACGATTGTATACCCGCTAGAAACGATGCGAGAAAGTACAAGTTTCAATCCTTCTCTGCCCCATACCTTGCATGTTCGTTTATCCCATTGGGTCAGTCCAAGGACACGTAACCCCAACTTGAACGAGTCAAAAATCGCGAAACAAACGTGTCGACCAGAGGGCGAGGACTCCACCAAAGATCTGTTACACCTGAAAGTTGACGTGGCCTTGAAATCTGGGTGTTGACGCATCTAGCCCCAGTCCACAAGTTGAAGCATACAGCGAACCCTGACGGACCAATGCAGTACGTATCGACCCAAGAGGTTCCAGGAATGCTTGCGATTTTCTGACTCGCCTAGTTTATTTCTAGGTGTAGGATCTATACACTCTGCGTGGAGTTGTAGACAACTTGAAAGATGCCGATGTGTTTGGACTTGTAATTTTTACTTGAGTTCGGGGGCGTGACTCGAACTCCTTCCTCCCTGTCAGGTGGATCTGGGACATATCACTGCATCCATCATCGATTAAACGCCGGCAGCAAGAATAGATACCTTTTTCTCAGCGGATTCAACCAAATGACACGCGAATGCACTAGATAGCGGGATGGTACAACTGAGGATTGTCAGGTATGCTCACGCAAGCAACCATTGCGAGAACTGGTTTAAAAAAATTTGCAACCCTTTGTAGGAGGCCCTCATTGTGAGACGCTGATCGTGATCCAGGTATCAAGAACCAGCGTATGCGCATGGCCTTTTCACTTGATATCCCAGCATGCCACATTGAACTACATCATTTACGATGCCACCATCTCCTGCGCAAGACTCAATATAGATTGCCGACCACCACTTATGGAAGGTGCAGGCATATTTATAGGTGGAGTCCCCTCTGAAAAATGCAGGCCGGTTCACACCCCCAATCACAGTATCTGGCATATAATGAATGCCGAACAGGTTCGGTTGATCCCTGTTCACCCCACCCTCGTTGGTACACATTGTCAGTAAGTAGTCTGAACAAGATGACATCCTCTCCCGTCCCTATCGACCATGCGCAACGTACCTTCACATCTTTCCCTGGCACACAATACATACTCCCACATGACGATGGCGAGAGTCAAAGGTTGACTCCTTCATTCAAATGCATTTTATCAATGCGGCTGACACGTTGGTAGATTACTGGGCCAACACAAGTTGTGGAGGCGCGTATTCGGTGGAAAGCTAATCTTTCCGCCCCTCGTATTCGAACCGGGGGATGAAGTTTTGGATATAGGTACCGGAGCTGGTGCGTTACATGAATTCATGCCCATTCGGGTGGGAAATCAACCCACTCCGATTTAGCATCCTGGATTCTCGATGCTGCCAACGAGAATCCGTCCTTTATCAAATTTCGGGGAATCGACATCGAATCCCGATTGCTTCCCAAGATATACCCCAAGAATATCACCTTCTCGCAGGACTTAGCAACGCAACTGCCGCCGGAATGGAGCAATAGATTTACGTTCGTGAACCAGCGCTTCCTCCTCAGCGGCCTCCAGAAACACGAGTGGCCGTTGGTAGTTGACGAAATCCATCGCGTGCTCGCGCCAGGCGGGTGGGTCCAGCTGGGCGAACCAGGTCCTCGTTTTTCCGGCCCTATACTTGCAAAGCTGCACGGGCTTGTGTTGGCGATGGCCCACTCCCGCAATCTCCTCTACGACTGCGCACTACATTTAGAAGAAATGCTTACCCAAGCAGGCTTCTCCCATATCAAGACGGATCGGCGCGAGGTGCCACTTAGCCGCTGGGACGGAGGAGAGGAGGCTAAGATCTGCCGTAACAACTTGATCTCGGTGTACAGGGCGATGAAGACGCCTATTTTGAATGCCGGGGGTTTCGGAGTTGTGAATTCTGAGAGCGAGTTTGAGGACTTACTCAGTCTTGCATTGAAGGAGTGCGAGGAGACAAAGGGTGGCATTATGACATATATCGTTTCTTATGGGCAAAAGTAACGGCTGTCAGTTTTTGTTCAAACATGTGTTCCCCTTTCGGATCACGTTTGTTCAGGTTATAAGATGGATATCAATCATAGGAATACCAGTTCATGAACGTTCAAACGTTAATATTCAATACTTAAGTCTCGCATGACCGGTTGTGATACACAGCATTTGCTTCGATGACCACTAATAGATGGCTCTCTGCACAACGCACTCAACATCCAAAGGCTCCCGGGCCCTACTATGGGCGTCACATACACGCGACTACATCGTGTTCGATTGTTGCTCAATTCCGGAAACAAACGTGATTCGGTTACATGCTGCACTGCCTGACAATGGAAGGGTTTATGCCCCGCTGGTATGTCAAATGACAACAATAAACCCCGCTTGGGGCCAAGATGGTGTTCCGATATGGAGACATTCGCACATTCTCTTTAAAAACAGCTGGTCGTCCGTCGAACGTTCTATTTTCCCCCATCAGCTCCAGCAGAACCCCTCCTAAGACGTTACGCAATACACACAGTTTCACATGTGCACACACACGCTGTGAGTGATCTTCAGTTGCTCACTCACATGCTATATCAATACGGGCTGCGCTGGGCAAGTGTTGGCGACCTATTCAAGAAATGCAAGGTACGTGTACGCTGACCAGAGGCTGCGCTTGCTCGGCCTGATTTATCCCATTTATCCAGCATTTCCACGGCCGATATTTCTCGGGTGAGATCGAAGATTGCGGACAGTCGTCGTGTGCGACAAGCAAGAAGCACCGCCACCCGTCCCATTCCGAATGTGAATGCCCGCGTGTATGTGGTTACACCATCCGCGTGTGTATACATACTCACACACAGTGGAAAACTGGATAGGTATTTGACATCGCTTGGTCGATTGAGAATACCTTCCATACCGTATTCCGGGGGGACCCTTATGAAGACCCATTGTTTATGGTCCATGTGCGGCCTTGTCAACCAGCCTTGACGCGCAGTCATTATGAAATGGTGCGCCCACAGGCGACAGCTTCCCAATGATCTGGTAGGTGATGATTTATACTGTTACATGGATTAAAAGCCCACCACATTAAAAAGTAGGATTACTTGGGGGGTTGGTACAGGCAACATCTAAGCTAATTCAGTTTGGATGTTGACTTCAAGTCGACAGTACTGCGGGGTATTTCTCCATGGGTTAACGGATCTCGGCTTAATCTCGCTTGGACGCTGGGGTAATAAGGGACATAGTCGACTAGCCCCTGGCCCCTGGGGCTTCACCTAAATCGTTTATAGCGCTCCTATATAATTTGGTTTACAGTAGTAATTGCAAATCGGCTAAGTCCACTGTGAGAGTTTTGCATCATCTAACAAGATTCCTCATTCACTGGGGGCATGCTGTTCACGATATTTCTACTCGTCGTTACACTTCAGAAGGTGAAAAAAAAATCCTTATTTTTACCTTATAATTGCTTAGTGTGAGGGGAACACTGCATTCTGAAATAAGTTTTAAAGACGCTGATATCAAGGGACGAGGGTGATTAGCTCCTGGATAACGATAACGCGAGCTCTTGTATCTTACCCAATCTATTGGGACATCATGATTGTCATAGGGAGGAGGGCTGGAATGAAATGTGTTCGCCAAGTCCGTCCTCATTCTGACGGTAATTCACAGGTCAGGGTGAGTCAGCGCCAGCAGTCGATTGGTCCGACTGAGTGTGGGCGGGTATCATATTGTTCTCTCAGTCTCGGATGAGAACGATATATATCCGTGCTTAATAGGGATGCGATGATCATGATAGATTCTCAACCTTCTTCTCAAAGCCCAATTAACGTCCTCAGTTTTTTTGTTATCTTACCAGCTACAGCCTGACAATGAAAATAGTTGCCTGCGTTTCGGGTAGGTGAGGGTGCAGCCCACCATCATGGCGTCCAGTCAAAATAAGTACCTATCAACTTCAGTGAGGGGTTGGTTGACAGGGGAAGCTTGGCGCCACTCTCAGGCTTAACACGGAGTTTGCCGGCAGTGCCTCAGTGATGGCGACATTGTCAATCCCCTTGATCACTTTCTTCAAAGTCAGGACAGTCCGATTATTATTACGCCACATCCTCGTCCCAAAAGTCGCTGAAAAAAAGACCCAAAGGCTCCCAATTCTAGAGCGGAAAACGATACGTGATACCTATCCGCATTAGGGGTTAATACGAAACATAAAAAAAAACACCTCACCGAACCCCCACCGAGCGTTCCCCGAAGGATTGACGTAGGAATGGGCTGGGCGGCAGCGAGATCGAATTTACCTTAGTATCGCCTTTCCGAGATCATCGAACGAGGGTGAGATTTGCTCCTGAGAGGACCTTATGTTGGACTGCAGGACTGTCGTTTTCCACCAACCACCGATTATACCTGGCGCTGTAAAAGCGGGGGCAATCGGGGTTGCCCAGGAACAGGAACATAATCTCTGCTTGCATCTCGGGCTTGCTTCCATGCACGCCCGACGAACTGAATAGGATGCGAGGTTCATGTTTCCCCTGATACTCTCCATATTTGGATATCGGTTACTAACCGGCCAATAGATTGACTTACCTCCAAAATATCAAGTTTGCATCCGTCGTACAAGCCCTCCAATACTGTTAAACGCGCAGTGAGCTTCGTTAATCGTACGATGTGGCTCTCATATCATCCACTCTCGTTCGATTGAGGGCGATGCACTCGCATACAGAGCCCAGAATAGCAATAGCAGCGGAAGGAGATTGATCTAGATGTGAGCGGCGGAGGCCCTGGAGAGCAATGATCCATGTTTTCGGGATCTTGGCCTGGGGCTCCTTTGCAGTATTTAAGCACAGTTGATTTGGTCTCAAGCTCTTCGCGACATCCTTACAAAACTACTGCAACATCACTGCATACCAGGAGGATTTGCAGTTACAATGTCGGACTCAGGGCGATTTGCTGACGCCGTGTTCCGGTTGGACGTCCCCCAAATCTTGGGTGTGATGGAGATCGGGCTCTGTTTGGGGATTATCCTGTATGGGATCGCGTTCGCTCAGACTTACATCTACTATGAACAACGGGGCAGTGATCATCGCTACCTGAAAATCCTGGTGAGCACACCATATTTTCACTCATCAGCCGTTTCATAATTGCCATCACAGGTCGGCGCTGTTATGTATGTCAGCTGTTACATTCATCTTCTCACCATCACCTTACCTCATTTCGCGTAGGTTGCTGGAAGCTTGCCATTCGGCGACAGGAATACAAACTATCTTCGAGCTAACAATCAGGTTTGACCCCAACCAGCCCCATAGTATCGCTTCTCTCGTGGTGAATATCCTCACTGAGAACCTGATTGCCGTTACTGTTCAGGTTAGCATTATGCTTGTCCTCATCGCAACTCTCGTGACACACCCCAATAGTGCTATTACATCTATCGCATCTATCAATTGAGCAAGATTATCTCACTCTGCCTGTTCGCGTGGCTCCTAGCCTTCGTTCGATTGGTCGCAGCTATCTTCTTGGCCGTCCAAGCGTTTAAAGATGTCCGACCCAAAGATGGCTTGTACGTTCCCGGAAAATATGGCTGGATGGTCACAACGTCGTTTGCGTTCAGCACTGTAGTTGATATCTTCATCGCGGGAATGATGTGCTATCACCTGCGAAAGGCATCACCACCTATCAAGAATTCGTCGTGAGTCCGTTTGGGAGCGATCCGGCGTGCGATTGGCACTGAATGCTCTATTTTGCTTAGAACAGTGAATTTGGTGAACCGTCTCCTGCTTTGGTCGGTCCGTGAGTAGTTTATCCCTTTTTTTGACTGAAAACGAAGCTAAATTCTTCCAGGAACTGGGCTGTTGACCAGGTATGCGTCAATCTGCTGACAGAACGGAGTCTTGAATCTGATATAAACGAACCTCCTCTAGTATCTGGTCTCTCATCTGCCTTGCAACTGTGAGTTTAATGACATCAGACGCGAAAGCCGAGGCTGATCACTTCAACCTCTAGTTCCAATCGATGCAGAACTGTATGTCATTCGCCCCATCTAGAAGGGTCCTAATCTCACACTGGTTCTCTCATAGTCGTCTGGCTGGGCATGCACATGATTCTCGCAAAATGTACGTTCCAACGTTGATCTAAAAGTTGATTAATCCAACAAAACCCGGCTCAGTGTACACCAACTCGCTTTTGGAATCGTGAGTACCCCTTCATCAATTTCGCCCCCACCACCGCTCAAACAACTCGCTTTGAAGCCTGAATGCTCGGCCACTCCCCCCACGACCCGGCGGTACATCAGGTGGCTCCGACAGCGTTCAAGTAAGCACGTTCTCTTCGTCTTCTTCGCCATCTGCGCTAATCGTGCCCCAGGTGACCTACCCGCCAG
Organism: Phaeolepiota aurea; assembly: GCA_036937095.1. Taxonomy (NCBI): domain Eukaryota; kingdom Fungi; phylum Basidiomycota; class Agaricomycetes; order Agaricales; family Squamanitaceae; genus Phaeolepiota; species Phaeolepiota aurea. The sequence goes on from JASFDG010000462.1 coordinate 9,682, forward strand.
CTTTGGAAATGAATGTACGAAAGGATATTCTCACTACACGAGATTTCGCCGATGTAAGCATCGGTTGGGGCTGTTGTCATATTGCGATGCTTACAAGGGGCCTATCTTTTTTTTTAGGCCGATGGAGCTGGCTCTGATGTAGACGCCACTGCTGACTCTACTCGGGGATCCGAAAAGTGCTGAAGGGGTGATTATGAGGACCTCGCTCGATGCAAGTTTGGCCATGGATTTTCCGCTTGTAACATTGTTTGTTCCTCGTTGCCTGCCCACGTTCGTTCTATCTCTCGAGCCACGGCACGGAGAGCCCTCCCCACAATATAAAATTCACAACCCCTTCATTGCTGAACTATTTATGACCTGGTCACCCAGGCTCGTGTTGTTGTAAGACATCTTTTATGACCATTGATTGGCTGTTTTGTTTTTATGTGTGCATGACTCACCTCGATACGAATGAGAAACACATTGAGCACCCTGATTGGACTAATGCTTCAACGGGGATGGGAGCTGAGTCATACACCATCGCACAGCTCGCAGCTGGCGTCCTCTTGGTAAGTTAGTTGAATCCAACGAAACGGGATAGATCCGCGTTGCCAATGGAAAACTTTCTCGTCTATCTCCTGTATTCGTGAGGGGACGGCGACACGCTGACTCAAGAAGCATGATTAGATCTTGTCGGTAACGAAGCAATTTATCAAGGTATCACCCGAGTTCACCATCTCTGAATAGGTGAGGATGTCCTCCTTCACCGCAGAGTCGGCTGTATTGTCATTCCAAGGTATCTCACTGCTCGATGCAGATATCCTGCCACAACAGCTTCACCACTGACACACCGCAAACATTTTCGGATCCCTCCAATGCGTCGTAAGGGCCTGCAAGTCGCAGGTCTGGTTGTGCAGTACTCCTAATAATACATATTAGTTATCATGGTCGCCAGTGTGCATCGGGGAGAGTTGTTAGCGCAGTTGGATGCCTCTGCTTCAAATCGCTTCGCTGTATAATACGAGTGTAGCGCAGCTTGCAAAGTCCGCGATCAAAGATGTTGCGGGCCTACTTATATAGTTCTGGTTGCGAAGGGGTATACCCTAGAGCTGAGCTCAGTAAATTGAAATCCACTCGGCTAAAAATCGTGAATGGATGATGTGAACGCGAGGACACCGGGGATGTGTGAACGACGGGAATAATTTGTTATAGGTATGGGTGGGAGTAATTTAGCAATGTAGTGCTGAAAGAAACTCGGCGAGAGAGGATACCTGGCTTTATCCAGCCCTCCTATAAGGTTATCAAAATCCTCCATTAAAGCTCGATACGGGGGGGAGGGGGACAGGGGGTCACCGTCCAGGTGCACTCATCCTTTTAGATTCAAGGCCGACTTGTTCTTCTACCACAACGTTATGTTTATTGGGACAAGGTAATGTAGATAGTCAATTCCAGCCTCTTGAGGGAGT
>JASFDG010000464.1:6072-16859 GCA_036937095.1 Phaeolepiota aurea
GATGCCTAGTGATCTGGACAGGTGAGCGTGAGTGTTCCTTCACCAACAAAAAGAAAAACAACAACAGTTGTTATTGTTCTTTACGTGTGGGATGCTGAATTGAAACTCAAAAAACAAAAATCTATCGCAGGCAGATCGAGCAGCTGACGCGGTGTGAGCCCATCTCGGAGGAGCAGGTCAAGCGGCTGTGCCTCAAGGCGCGCGAGATCCTCATCGAGGAGGGCAATGTCCAGACAGTCGATTCGCCCGTCACGGTGCGTGTGTACACAGCCCCTCTTCGGGGGCGCGCATCGTTCATGCACCCCCATATGTTGGTGCCTTGGCGCTGTTCTGACACGTCAATGCACAGATATGCGGGGATATACATGGCCAGTTTTTTGATCTGATGGAGCTGTTTGGTGTGGGCGGGTTCTGCCCGGAGACGAATTATCTCTTCATGGGTACGTTTGGCATATGCACACACACGCTCTCCGTTGGCCCGCACTGCATTTTCACTAACACACACCCTCCCTTCCCCTTCCCCCCCCCTCCCCCCTCGCCCCCTCCCCGGCAGGCGACTTCGTGGACCGCGGCTTCTACAGCGTCGAGACCTTCCTCCTGCTCCTCGCGCTGAAAGTGCGGTACCCGGAGCGCATCACGCTCATCCGCGGGAACCACGAGTCGCGGCAGATCACGCAGGTGTACGGCTTCTACGACGAGTGCCAGCGCAAGTACGGCAGCACGAGCGTGTGGCGCTGGTGCTGCGAGGTGTTTGACTATCTCGCGCTCGGCGCGATTGTGGACGGCCGCGTGTTTTGCGTGCATGGTGGGCTGAGCCCGAATTTGCAGAGTATTGATCAGGTACGTGCGCGCGCGCGCGGGGGGGGGGGGGGCCTGCTGTTTGATTTTGGTGTTGACGCGTTTTTTTTTTTCTCTCTCTCTTGTTGCGTTTTTTTTAGATACGCGCGATCGACAGGAAGCAGGAGGTCCCGCACGATGGGCCGATGTGCGACCTCCTCTGGTCCGATCCTGACGGTGCGTTGTTTTCTCTATTAACCATATTCTCGTTTCCACCCCGCCTATCTATCCATCGTCGTCTGACTTTACTGACCCCGTTTCTCACACCCAGATATCGCGGGCTGGGGTCTCTCCCCGCGTGGCGCTGGGTTCCTGTTCGGCGCGGATATTACAAAGATCTTTGCGCACAACAATGCGATCGACCTCATCGCGCGTGCACACCAGCTCGCGATGGAGGGCTACAAGCTCATGTTCGACCAGACCATCGTCACCGTGTGGAGTGCGCCGAACTACTGCTACCGGTGCGTGTTTGCCTTGAGCGTCGTTTTTCACAGCCTCGGGCGTTTATCTTTATTCATATTTTTTTTATGGTGTTTCTTGTCTTTTTTTTTTTTTTTCTGGGAGGGGGCTTTTTTCCCCTTGTATCCTCTTGTTGTTCCTTTTTCTCTTTACGTGTACATGTTTCAAATGTTTCTTTTTTTGTCGAACGGTGGTAGCCGTTTTCCTTTGCCTTGCGGTTGGATTGGGCTGTGTCCTGTCAGCTCGATTTCCTGTGCAGCCTTCCTAAAACTCACTCCCTCCGATCGGATTGCGTCTCTGAATGAATGCCAGCCTAGTGCTGGTACGCACGGAGGACACATGTTGTTGTTTTTGTTGTATGTCTTCCGTCCTGTATCATTGCTGCTGCTGGCTGGTGGGTGCTGGTGGTGCGAGAGATCCCAAGATGTTGGCTCTCCTCTTCCCCTCTCCCGGCGATTCGTTCGTGCCGTTTCGTTTCTGCTATTACGCAGCCAAGCCAGCCGGATGGGTGTCCGTTTCATCTCCACAAGTGATACAGTCCTAGACGGACAGACGGACACCAGATTACAGGTCATATTGGTGCACCTTTCATTCCGCGCGCGCGGGTAATTGGTATGGGTGTGGCGCCCTCCCTCCCTTGCGTTTTATCTCGATTTCGGTTTTGCGATTACTATATGCATTTTTTTGATTGAGGCATGCAAGCGTTTCACCTTCTCTCTCCTTACTCTCCCTACCTTTTCTCCTGTACAAGCGCAGCCGATACACCAAGATATTATCTGACCCCCCCAATGTATCCTTTTTTCTCCAGGTGCGGAAACGTGGCGTCGATCCTGGAGCTGGATGAGCATCTCGGGCAGGAGTACAAGGTCTTCCAGCACGCTGTTCTCGTGCGTAATCCTTGTTTCCCCGTTTTTGGTTCATTGGGGAGTGCCCCCACGCTGACTGGCTACGTGTCGGGGGGGGGAATCTGATTCTATACAGGAAGCGAAATCGGCCCCGGCGAAAAGACCCCCGGCGGATTATTTCTTGTAAGGGCTATAAGGGAGCCTTTGCGTTTTTCTTTTCTTTTTTTTTGTATGTGTGTGTGTGTGCATCGTTTTCCTTTGTGTGCTCGCAAATTGCTGATGTGTCTTGGGTGTCAGTGTGCGTTTTCTTTTCCTGGTTGACACCGCAGTTCACTCATGATTTTATGGCTTTTTTTTCTTCTTTTTCTAGAAGTTATGACTGTGAGATACGATAGATATATGATGTATTGTGTATATATATATATATAATTTTTCTTTTTGATCTATGGCTGCGGGCGTTGTTGTCGCAAGGTTGGGTGGTATCTGGATTGAATATGCTGCTTGCTGCGTGTGTGGGGCGTACACAAACGAACGGTGGATTTAGTACGTGGATCTCGCCGGATAGAATCATTCATTATACGCGAGGTGTGCGAATCTTGGCCTGTGCATACGAGGTCTTGCTTGTTTTTTTTTTTTTGCAGGTGCCCAATCATTACCTCTTAGATCTCCGAGATTTGATTGAACAGGCGGGGAGTGACGTGTTTTTCCTTTTTCCTTTTCTCTATTTTCCTTTTCATGCCATGCAGCGAGAGAGAGAGAGATTTCTTTTTTTCTTACACGAGTCGGTTATCCATCAGTATATACTCGCTGATACGAATGATAATACGTATTTGCATAGCCTAGGACTGGGAATCATCAACCACGAGTCATTTTGTAACTGCCTGCATACATAATAATAATAATTATTATTATTATAATTATAATAAACACCGATGGCGGCCAGCATGATTTCCTTTTTTTATTTTTGGGCACACGGCCAAAACAGAAGCAACAAAGAAACAACAAAAACAGCCACGTTAGCCAAGCAGGAGAAGAAGAGGAGAGGTGGAGAGGGGGCGAGGGAGGGAGGGAGGGGAGGTTGCCTGTCAAATGTCAGTAGTTGCCATCCCGTGTGTGTGTTTAGATCGCCGTAACCCGTTTCACATTTTGATCTGTGTGTGTGTGTGACCGAATCAAACATTCATTCATGATTCAACTAACCAACCCACCCCCCCCCCTTCTTCTCTCGTTCTTCTCTCGTTCTCCTCTCCTCAATGTTCAACTCCCGTGCACACCGGGGCCACTTTCCGAGAAAGCATCACAACCAACTAGGCAACTCCCCCTTCTAATGAACGTGTCTTCTATATATATATTATATTATATGTGCGCTTCTCGTTCTCTCCCTCTCTCTCGGATTCAACCCATTGAAATAAAATGGGCGTTTCCTTTCGTTTCTTTCTTTCGTTTTTGGTCCCATGGGATCGATCTTCTGCCGCTGCCCAACTGCATTGTAGTGTAAAGTCAAGCGTGAGCCACGGATATGGATATGAACGTGAAGGTTTTTTGTCTTTTTTTTTAGGACACACCCCCACGCCCCACGCCAAAGTAGATTCGAAAGGTATGATAAAAATCAAGACGATCAGTTTCTATATAGCAAGTGCTTTTTCGATTGTTCTATGGTAGGTGGGGTAGGTAATGCTCACTGGAAATGAAGTCGGTGTGTGACGGGGTACTTTTTTTACATGTACGAGCCGGTGCGAAAGGGAAGAGGATCAGAGGGCGCCGTTAAACGTTTTGGATCCAGAACATGAGAATGAGGGGTGTAGCTTGTGGTAGTAAGTAGTGCAACAATGCGTGGGGGAGGGGGGTGGTAGTGACCATAATGCGTATACGTACAAAAACCAATGCGAGACAAAAGGAAAACGCCGTGAAATCATTGACATCTCCGCGCCCTAAGCCCTGCCTTTCGGTGCAGTCTTACTGAACAGTTTCGCCTTTTCGATCGCAGCATTACCTTATGCAAAGAGCGCCATAGTGTCAATAGATGAGATAGATAAGGCCAGCGGAGGATGACGTACTCTGCTTGATAAGATTCTTCTTGTAATCCACGATGGAAATCTCCCGCTTGGTCAGATTCTTGATCGTCTTGTCGGCCACCTCCCACAGCTCCTCAGCAACCTGCGAGATAAGTCCTAAAATGGGTAAACAGAAGGGAGACTCATCATGAAAAGCTGTTAAAATTTTCGGGATTCTTCAACAGGAGACGCACGGAAGTCGTGAGATACGATAACAACACCGCCTTCGAACTCTTTGATGGCTTTGGCCAGTGCATCAATCGATTCCATATCCAAATGATTCGTAGGTTCATCTGCGCACACATCGTGAGTAATCGTCAACACAGATAGGCAGTGCCAAATTAGCTACAGACCCAGCAAAAGGATATGCGGATGCTCCATCGCGAGCTGAGCAAAAACGACGCTAGATTATCCACGCACAGCTGATCAGTCACGGATTCGCAGTTATCAGAATCCCATATATACCGATTCCGCAGGCCATCAGACAATTGCTTGATAGGGGCAGTCTGATGAGCGCCCGACAGGCCAAATCGCCCGAGTTGTGCGCGCCATGCCTACGACAAGAAAGGAGGTGTGTGTTTTAAACTTGGAAAATCATCAGTCATCCCGAGAATACCCACCATGATGTCCTTCTCGGGGTATTTTTGGCTGAATAGTGTTTGGAAATACTCTATCGGACTGGAGTCGTATGGCAGTTGGTCGGCCGAGTGCTGAGAGTATTTGGCGAGCTTCAGTGCTGAATGCTTGGATATCGTTCCTTCGCACGGCTGGAGCGCACCAGTGATGAGATGGAGCAATGTCGACTTGCCCGTGCCATTGGCTCCGAGAATAGCGACACGGGAATCCATGCTACATGGAGATCTGATAAGCTCACAATTCTACACCGCAAGTTGGATAAACTTACTCGATCCCAAATGACAGTTTCTCATACAAGTAGTCTTGCTTCTTTCCAGAATAAGAGAACGCCACATTATCAAAGGCAATGATGGGTGGTGGGAGCTTGCGGATGTCTTCGAAGTTGAACCTGGAGCTGCATCAGCGTCATTAGGGGGGTCGAAGGCGGGAATAACATACCGCAATGGCTTTGGGGTTTCGATCTTCTCAATAAGACCAGCCGCTTCCATCTTGTCAATGATCTTTTGTTTCGACTTTGCTTGTCGGACAAGGTTGGCATAGGTACCAGCAGAGGCAATGAATCTATAAATCGAAGGTTAATTTGACGTGCTGTAGAAGAGCAGATAATGCGTTACTTCTTGATGTGAGCGATCTCATCCTGTTGCTTCGCATAGGCTTTCATCTGATTGACCTCATTTTCCTGTTTCGTCTTGACGTATGTGGAATAGTTACCCGTGTAGTAGACGAGCTTCTTCTTCATCGTGAGATCCATGACATTCGTGCAGACCGAGTCCATAAAATCTTGTGAATGTGACGTGATGACAAGAATGTGATTATATGTTGATAGATAAGCCTCTAACCAGACGACGGCGCCAAGATCCAAGTGATTCGTGGGTTCATCGAGAAGAAGCAGATGCGGCTTGATGAAAAGCGCTCGCGCCAGAGCAACGCGCATACGCCATCCACCACTCATATCTTTTGTAGGTTTCTTCATCATCGTTTGTGAGAAACCTAGACCGTGCAAGATGCTTCCCGCCTTCGTCTCAAACGTGTTTGGGTCCATCTCCTCCAGCTCCTCGTATGCGAGATCCAGGGCGCCCTCGTCAACATCATCGGCGACGGATAGGGCCTCTATGTAGGCTTCTAACTTGGCCACTTTCGCCTTGGCGGAAGCGACGATGAAATCGACAGCATTCACGTCGGAAGGCTCGGCCTCCCCCCGTACGAGGTAGATGTCGATATGCTCGGGAATTTCAATATCTCGCTCAGCGATAGATTGTAGGAATGTCGACTTGAGGGACGTGAGTAATTGGATATGGCTTATAGAACAAAAGAACACACTTTGCCAGAACCATTTTCGCCGAGAAGACCATATCGTTGGCCGTAATTGAGAGCAATCTCTGCGCCCTCGATGAGAAGACGACCGTGGAAAGACAGCGTATAAGCGTCAATTTTGATGTCCCGCCCTTTCACGTCGGATACCAGCACCCCAGCCGCGCTCCTGAGAAAGATGTGAGCAATCGAAGTCCAGGGTCGACAACGGTATAATCTGATTCACCTATCAGTGGCCAGATTCAGCTTCGCCATGGATGTGAGATCGTCTGTGCTCCCTGCCTTGCTGTTCATCCCACTCATACTCGTTATTGGGGTGCTTGCGCCTGTCACTGAGCCCGCCGGCGTTGAGGTTGATGTCGAGGCATCACCGTTTGTCCCAGCATTTTTCTTTGCGGCCTTTTCTGCGAGACGCTTTTGTTTTGATGCTGAAGGGGCCATTATGTCGTTGTATTCCTGGAGGTTTTGAGGGAAAACAAGCGAGTGTGTCAACGATATGAACGACGATATCGATGACAAGATCCAAGCGCTGCGAAACAAAAAATTTCGATAAGATCAGTCGGAGTTTTATTTACGGTGGCGGTGCCATTTAAATTTCTTTCAATGATATTTGAGGATAGAAATTTATTTATTTACGTGTACCTTCCGCGAGGCCTCATCGGCCTCATCCTTCGCCAGTTTCTACTTTTTGTATTGTCCCAGTTTTGGAACACATACGATGGGCGCGGATTGTTTTCAAACGGGTGTAGAGCCAAAATCACACAAGTCGCATTGTGTGTGAAATTATCAATCAATGTGGGGGTATGAGTATCTACAACAGTGCGAAATTCGTCAAGCTGGTTTTCTGAAAGGTATAGTAATAAGTAAGTCGCTTGGCCGCCACTGAGACCTGGTGCCTGACTGATTTTGATGGTGTTCCGGGGTGTTCCCCCCGCCCAAGTCTGGGTTTCTTTCCTTATGCTCCTCCTGAGGAAATTCTGCATCGGTGAGAAAGTACCTTTCGCCAAAGCCGCTCGAATGCCAATCGTTCGAGACAAGATTCTTTGATGGGGCCTGCCAAATCAACAAACGTAAAATGAGAGCCGTTTATCATCTGTAAGCGAGCTCCGAAAACAAAGGTTTCAGTTACTAAGAATGGTGTATGTAGTAATAAGTAAATCTGTGCTCTTGTACAAGCTAGACGCGCTGTCATCTTGGTCCCATTGTTCTGGTCCTTCTCAATGCGTGCAAAACACGCATCGACAACAACTTCCCCATTTGAGTAAATTCAAAATGCTAGAGCGCGCGCTGGATGGTGAGAAAGTCGGTCGCTCAAACAACACGTTGGGTTAGCTACTCGTGAGCGTCGAGTTCAAAACCTCTTTGCGCGCGGACACCACATTGATTTAAACGCGACTGACGTGAATGCACCTCCTGTCATGGGACTATCCCTGCGCCTCTAACTTTACCCTTGATGAGACCAGCAGCACAATCACTCTTTCCCTGAAACCAAGTCTCGTCAGGTTCGAGATGAGTGAACCCTAGAAACACGAATATGGATGGGACCACGATCCATGGTGTTGACCTCGTCCTCCATGATACTCCCCTTTTCCGCTTCCGATTGGAAGGCGAAACTTTGGATCCGATACTGCTTGTGGCAATTTTTCATATCTGCGCCAATATAGATCGACTCCACCTCGATCGACAAACCTCTCGCGGACTACTGCTATGTTATTAGGGTCCTGTCAAGGGCTGGCACGACCCAAAAACCCTTAGATGTCTTCCGGAAACATGGATGCAGCATGTCCGCTAATCCTTTGAGGACCGGCAAATCAAACTCGTAGGTTCCGCAATGGCATGTGCATCAAAGCTGATAAACAGGAAACTTCCATGTTCCGGAGGCAACATCTCCGCGAGCTTGCTAAGGCTGGTTTTGTTTCCTAGTAATCATTATCGTTATATTATCAGGTTGGCAGGCACGACACTTCAACCAATCCCCATCGTGCACAAACACCGAATTGGCCGGCTGCGCATCGTTAGCCAAATCATCGATCCCACGTAGCTGGGGATCTCCTGCATCATCTTTCCCGCCATCAGCACGAATGAGGTGGCCCCACTCCCACAGGGCGCGCTGCAGCCAAGAGCGGGAATTGACCCAACGTCATCGAGACGGTCGTCGCCACGCGGTGGCTATTGTCTCCTCTTCAAATGATTTAGGTAATCCTCCATCCGACTCCCATGTTCCTTTCCCAATCAAATTTAGGCGTCTTTTCCCCTGAAATGGCCCTCCAATTAGAGAAATGTCAACCCCAAGTTAAGTGCATTAGGTAGCGCCACTTTTACCACGAAGACGGATCGTGGGCACACTGTGCCGCCATAACAGCCTTCATGCCGAATCGCCTCGACTTTGGGTTACCTACCGCAGGCCACATGGTTATCCGTGGAAAACCAAGTAACCCCCTCCTCTGTGGTCGGCGCCAAGTCCCCAAATATTCGCGTACCGTCGATCGTGCTGGTCCATATGGAAGGCCAGCGTTCCAAGAGGGAGAACCGTTGGTCCTGGTCTATATTTTTTGTCGGAACAGCCGTGCTCGATTCTGCGTGCAGGGAATCACCAGAAACAATTCGCAGATCTCCAGAAAGGGCCAACGAGATGACGCAACCTGTGAACGTCGGGAATTGGGGGTTTTCAATTGACGGCGGCACGCTGTCGTCGGCGGTCCACGGTGCCAGAGAGGCCTTGAGGCGTTGCTTGATGGGTGCTGTAAAGGGGCCGTATGTAGCCAGTCGTGGCAACGACGGGGAAGTCCAGATGAGTGATATTAATGATAGATCTTACCAGTACAATCCCACAGCGACAATGCTCTCACACCGTCGGTCCGATCGCCTGCATCCAATGCTACGACTAAAACAAGGAAGCTCCTGTACAATTTAGAATGGGATCGGCTTTTCGTAGAATCTCCTGGCTAATTCAGTGTCGGAAAGATCCCTCTTCAAATATCAGAATGCGAGCCAGAAGAGTCAATCTCACGTTTAAGCGCGGAGGATCTGCCTCATATGTGTGGTGACGTATCCTGGCTGTCGCCGTCGTCGGAATTATGAGGGTGCATTCTTCCAGATGTGGATGGAAGTTGGGGAGGTCCTAGCACTTCTGCAACGTAGGCGCCCTGCCCTAGCTCAGTATCGAGTAATTAGTGTCATGGTGGGGCCCCGCCGCATATTTTCCGACGTCGTCCTGAAGGGTAACGCGGCACAATGCCTAAGAAGTAGGAGTATGTACGCAGGGGTTGGAAGAAATTATGACAGAAGCATCTGTATTTCACCTGGAGGCAAGGACGAAAGCGCCCTTTGGACATTAGTGGCTCAAATATCAAGCGTGGTGTTTGTGCCTCAGACTATATGTAGATCAATCTCCGCGCAATGATTCCATCTTTATTTGCCAGTCATTGTAAGTATTCTATTTAATTATTGCGTGGAAAATTATGTGACTACGGTATTGCTCAGATGGTCAATTAGCCCGAGCTTCATCACCAAATAGGCGACCAGGATCTCCTCCTTCATATCAATACCCTCGTTCCAAAAGTACATTCGCGTCACCCGCTCGTCTGGGAACACCTGTGCTTGTGAAATGGGCATGTGCGGCGTGTCGTCTCTTAGATAAAGCTATGGTAAGATTCAATCATCCATCCTGTCCTATACGATACACTGATCCAACGTACCACCCAACCTTGCTCTTTGATCTCTCTCCAAACACCAGTTACCCCAGTCACGAGCTCAACATAAACTGGACTGTATAAAAATGTCGAATACATGTAAGCCCACCCAAGAAGAGCACGATTCAATATGTTCACCTACAAATATCCTATCATCGTCGGTCTTATCCACTCTTTTACCCGCACCTCCACACCGTCAAGAACAACCTTGTCGAACATGGACTTGAACTCATACACTGCAAACGGTGTATCATCATCCGCAGTCCGAATATAGGTCCTCTTATCAATCGTCTCCACACGGTACATCACCCGCCCAGTTCCCGGCACCTCTCCTAGGGTAACTATCGTGTTTTTCGGGCTATTTGGAGACATGCAGATAGCAATGGGGGGCTTGCGCGAATACTCGGGCTTCGTCTTTGGGCGTAACATTGTCCAGCGATATTGGTTTTAGGCGTTCATATTAAAAGAGGGTTCTGGGGCTGGGTCGCGAACAGCGACCAAAAACGTCGTCACTCACGTATTAGTGACGGGGAAATGTAGAGATGCCGAGAACGCAATATGAGGCGGCCGCGGTACCTTGGCAACAGCGGTGACCCTTTTTCAAGAGTTCATTAAGCTATTTTTTTTTTGGCGGAATTCATTGAGATGTGCAAAGACTTTCAAGGCATTGCGCCGCCTGCCAGCAGTGGCTTCAACTTGAATGCCTTTGAATGATCATGGTTTTGTGGCCTTTGGAGCTTAGCACCTCAAGCTCAAGCAGCACTCAGTACTCAGTGACAGGCGAGGTTCCAGCTCGTGGCGTGATCTGGGCCAGGCACATCTACTTCCAGGGATGAGCCTATTTGCTGAAGACTTGCAATAGAAGACTGTTGGAAAGCTGTGGCCGACTTTTCCCAGCATTTTAAGAAGTCTTGACAGTGGCTTTTCTTTTTTTGGTTAGCGTGTACACGATT
>JASFDG010000466.1:0-16820 GCA_036937095.1 Phaeolepiota aurea
ATGGTGGAGTGGAAGTTCGGGCGGCTGCCTTGGTTGTTGAAGGACATGGCTCCATCGCGGAGGAAGGTGGCTGCACGTCACGGTGTATGAGCAGTCGCTCCCACAGTAGAACAAAATGGCTTACCGACTGGGTTGAGCGGGCAGTTGATCTGGGAGTGTGGATGTGGTCAGTCTTCACATGAGAATGGAAAGAAGAGTGCGTACAGGGAGCTGCTTCTGGTTGATTCCGATACGATAGCGTTGGGCATCGCCATAGGCGAAGAGACGGGCTTGGAGGGTGGGATCTTCGGTGGGCTCGAGGCCAGGTGGCTACCAAAGCAGTTAGTCTTGATGTACCAGAAGCTAAATAGGTCCTCACCATCTGGGCAGGGTCAAAGCCGATCTGTTCAACCTCTTGATGGTAGTTGACGCTAGGAATAGATTATGACGCCTAGCTCGGTGGTGATTAAACGATGTCACCTACACGTTCTGGTTAAGGACGATGCGGCCAATTTCTTGGTATGGGACGTCGATCCATTCTGTTCGCACTTTGAGCACAATCCCTACCGCGAACAGTACGTTTTAACGAACCTTTGGTCAAGTCGAATATATTGTCTAAACAGTTGATAAGAAGGCGTATTCGAGGTTACTCATGCCACTCACATTTAAATTTCTCAGCCTCAGCGGGCGACATAGTCTGGAAGTTGACAGTCCAGCTGGGGAAGTCCCCTGCCGCGATCGAATCGTAAAGATCAGTGACACCGAAGTCCGGGTTGTCTCCAGCTTGTTTGGCCGCCTCTGCTAGGGTATTGTTCCTGATGCCTTGGTTGCTGATGGTGGAGATCCTAGGTGGGTAGATTAAGCACGAGGCACGATTCGCCGTGAATAAAAACGTACTTGATATAGTTCCATGAGCCATCTTTGGCGATAGCGCGGAAGGTATTGCCAGAGAACCCGTCCATGTGTCTAAAGCCATAAGGAGTACCTGCAACGGTGTCAGGGGGTAGTGGCTTGGTTGAGCGACGACAACATACCGAGATCAGAGAATGCCCTCATTACTTGATGGATAGATTCGTTATTATTTGAAGGATAGTCTGTGAGCGTGTCAGGTCAGCTATAGGGGCCAACATGTTCATTTTAGGTCACATACCCCAGAAGTTCTGAGAGGCGGGGCCGTGTCAGCTGTAAATCATTTCTTGCTTCGCGAGAGGTGGCTTACATTGTAGTCGAGAACGTGGGTTGAAGGATGGCGCTTCTGGGAGTGGATAAAGTCTGTAGCTTATATCAGCGTCGGAGCGTGTTAGGGCTGCAAGGCGGCGCACGGGTGAATTTGACAGGATCACGGAGCCAAAAGACAGGGTGGTTGAGGAAAACCTTGAATTTCATTGTGAGTGAATGTAACATAGCCACGAGAATAGACAATTACCCAATCCAAGATACCCTCTTCAGTTCTCAACCTAGACCCCACGCATGTGAGTGAGCAGTAGGGCACGGAGTTGGATGCTGGCAACTCACTTCCACGCAACACCTCGCAGATCGCGAACAGCGTCTGGGTTGCCAAGGTCACCAGCAATAGTCGAGAGTCTGCCAGTCACTGGAGTCTTCTTGCCAACGGTGTCGAAAACCTTGGCCATACTGTATTTTGCACCGAGCTTCGTAGTGACCTCGAAGTATCCGTGAGCACCAGCACCCTTCGCGTGAACTGTTCGTTCCGGCTGACATCGTTGACTTTAATGAAGGTAGACAAAGAAGAAACACCGTGACTTACGACGTGCTCGCGAACGAAGTGGGCCAGGTGTTCAATCTGCACAGGTAAGATGTAATCGATTAATCAGTAAAAAGTCATTTTCCCGCAAGATAAAGTACCGCACCAAGTTTGTACTCTGTAAGAGAATGGGTCCTGCCGTTCCAAGCCTATCCGAAATATAAGGATGAAAGAATCTGATGACGAAAAATGAATGGTTTAATCATAAGGCATCAGGAAAAGAGAGCATACGGGTTTCCTCCAGGCCGGGTGAACTGGAGATCCTTAGCCGGCTTGTTCACCACGGAGTCTTGTACATTCGTGCCCTGGTAAGGATCGTAATACTGCTTGGTGTCAACTGGCACTTTCTGAGCTGCACTGGTGTCTTGTGCCGAAACCGTACTAGAGAGCAAGCTTGCGAGGAGGATGGTGAAAGTCGTGGTGAAGAACATCTTTGCGCTGCCCAGTGGTTATGTGAGCAGTGTAGAAAAGGTTACTGAAGGAGAATGAGGGTTATGAGTCCCAACTTGTCTTCATAATATACTGTTCGAGCTTCACCCAGAGTGGTTTACATGGATATTTTCCATTGGTTGGTCCCGGGTTGAAGGCGCAACAAGTGTACAGTTCACAGCCTTGCAATGCAGGATTTACGTATATTGTGAGATTGTTCAGCATGCGCGTTAGTGTCGGAACAAGGTCTGCGTTAGCGGTTAGACTGACAATGGTTTTCCAGTGAAGCGGAAACAGGCACACCCGATTACATAAGGATCAACCAACATAAAAGCGGCTGCGTCCGTTCTCACCTTGGTCCGAAGCTGTCAAAACGTCGGTTCATCCGTTTCATGACCAGCGTTTGGGCCGACGAAGAGATACTTATTTTACTTTTACTAGACCGCGAGGCGGTGTAATCTCATTGTTACGCCACAATACCCAGAACCGAGTTTTCCGACAGCCAACACCGAGCAAATCCCTCTGGCCAGCGGTCGTTCGTCAATACCAGCTTGCCTCACACAGTCTCTAAAACAATAGCAGCGGACTGCCTCACACCACCTAAGAAGTTAAACGTTAGACTCTCCCAGCTAAGAATAAAGGGACATTCAGGCATCCACCTACACTCACTGGTATCAGCGTTTAAATCACCTTGTGTTTCAGGACCAACTGCGCCGATGGGCATGCCGGTCGTGCTACGGACAGGAAAAATGCTTCAGGTCTGCCACCGATATACTCGTCATCCCGCGCCCAAGGAAACACCCGGATCGCCAGATTATTTTGAGGCGCCCTACCGGATTGCGTATCCCAGAATAACAATGACAATGACAGCTCAGCGCCCATGCTTTCCTCCTCGCTAATTTTCCTGGAATGTTTCATGATCTGCGAATACAACACCTCCGTACCTGGGTACGGGAACAGCTCCTTGTACTCCTCATGAACTCAGCCGCGGTGCATGTCTGTCACCGATGTTGGGATGGACATAATGAATCCCGGAAGATGCGTACCCACTAGAACGACGAGTTTGTTTCTCCAGGTCTAGACCCGCGAGAGAATGTTTAACCGTAAATGGCTCTGACTGAAACGTCACATGCAGTGCATTTTTGGTGTTGTGGGTGAATGTGTTTTTCTGTAATCAGGCAGAAAGTGCTGCGACGCGACAATTTTGAGAAGTCGGCCCCTGCTTAACAGATCTTAGATGAGCCTCGCCTCGTCAACCAAGCTACCCATCCTGTGAAGAAGGCATAATCCTCCACGCTGCAAAAGCCCGATTGTCTGGCTAGGCACGTTCGCGAAACACCGCGACTGGATGAACTGGCTATTTATTTAACCTCGAATGGGAAAGCATCGGCAATGACTTATACAGTTATGCTCAGCATGCCGCCGTAAAAATCGAAGACAGCGCTTGAAGGAAATGAGGTTTCGTGGACCAAGTAAAATCAGGAAACGAATACTATCCCTCAAGCGCGAGCTGGAGAGCTTGCAGCTGTGGCGGCGTAGGTTCCAGCACTCAAGGTCCTCCCTCTCTGCACATCCGCCTTTCAACCATGCCTTCAGCAGTTTGAAGGCGACAACAAAAATGACCTTGAGAACAACAGCATTCCATTACCCTTCGCTCATGGCATGCGTTAGTGAGGCTGCGAAATATCGAAGGGCTTGACAGGACGGGTGGGGGGTTAGAACATGCACATCGATCTCACTGCTAATGACATTCCTAATAATATATGATAACCGTGACGTTCCCATCCGACCTGCGAAGTCCCCTCTACAGCGTGAACATGGCTACCTCCCCATGGCCATGTCCCCAATGCTGCAAGAGTTGGTAATTGCTCAACGTGCCATCTTAGAGTGGTGAAAGTTCTGATCCTTTTTTTCCGGGTTTCGACCTAAGGTAAACTCTCGAGAGGGTTATTGATTACTTCGCCGGCGAGGGAAGGCTGCCAGAGGCTGTTGATTGGTACTGAAGGGTATGCCATATCCCTATTTGATCTGATCGAAGTAACAGAGCATGGATTACAACGTCCGGGGCGCAAGCTGGAACTTTGTCCGTCGTCAATACCGTCGAGATCTTGAAAGGAAGAACCCTCACCGATGAGGAGTACCTCAAGGCTGCTGTTCTGGGCTGGCCGCCCCACCAACACTCCAAGGGCATAGCGCTGAGCTTTGCTGCTGTGCTCTCATTCCTTGCTTTTTCTGGCGCTTTCAACAAGCTCTTTCCAATTTGAGAGACGGCTCAACATTCGCCAACAGGCTTTTTCTTGCCCGCAACCGCAACCAACACATGCAGGACCGATGCCGCACGCGTTCCAGCGAACATGCGAGGACCCTTCTGCAGGGGGTCCGGAGATGCCGCCAGTGACCACTGACCAAAGCCAGCAGTGTCCACCAAAACCCACGTTATATCGTCGGCAACACCACCTGCGAGCTCAAAACCCACGAGCCCATCGAGCAGCCCGATTCCCACCGTACAAACCAAAGCAGGCAGCCGTGAGCAGCAGGGCGGCGATGGGCAGGGCGTGAGGTTCATGGGTGCGAGGCATCTTGTTTGAACTTACAGCAGAAGCGGGAGTGCGACGACGCTGAGGTCAGGGGGTTGAATGTGAGAACTCACTTCTCAGTGCATGCGGTAGCCGACGCTGAGAATGAGGCGTGCTCCAGCCGCCCTCAACGAGCACCCGACCACGCAACTCAGGAGGGAATATGTCTCATTTGACAAGGCTCATCGTTGGTGACGTCCAAAGCAAAGTTCGACAAGCAGGTGCGAGCGTGGGCCTTCTCGAAAGAAAGAAAGGAGTGTGGGTCACTTGTAAATCTTGCATTACCTCTCGCGTTAGGTCTAGGTTGCTCATGATCCGCAACCAGCTGGGGGAATGCTGCAAGACGTGTAGAGAAGGCCCAGCTTGGCGGGTGATAAAAGAAAGAAAGACAGTGAAGCTTGCAAATCGATCTCCATCCAAGAACACCATGCCCTGTCTGGCGGTGCAACCTCACTCCGTATCTTTTTCGCTGTCCGCTGTTCTGGGCATCGAAATACTGTTTTGCAAATTTGGTGCGGCGGTTCGAAATAATTCAGGGGCACATTGTTGAGTGCGCAGATTGCGTAAGATTAGGTTGGATGTGTCATAAACTATCAGGCGCGGTGTGTCTGTTGATTGCATATATCATTCCGGTTACCGTAGCAAGCGCCAAGAAATAGATTAGCGGCTGCACCATGCGTGTAGGAGGGGACAAATAGGTAATGTTGCTGATTGTAGATCGGCTGCGCTGATCGCTGTTAAAAATTCATGTTAGAGGCATAACATAAGATGATCCGACTGGCGGGTAAAATGAAGTGATTGTGCTGATCCCTCTGCGAGAATCCCTGCGCACATTGATTTTTCTAAACCCACAACGTTCAACATGAGATGGATCAGCGACTGTCCCATGTGTAAAGCGGATACAGGTTTTACCAATCCACACCTTAAATAGTGCAAGAATATGCCTGTTCCTTCCCCATCCTATCCAAACAGCTTTTCCATCGAGACCATGAAGAACATCCTTGCTGGTTTCCTGACCTTGGCAACGCTCAGCACATTGGTCGTGGCGTACGTCCCAGCGCAGTGGTTCATACTAGCATTACACTAAACATGTTATGTAGTGACTACCAGCTCACATTCGCCGCCGACACCAACTGGTGCATCACCAACAATGGAGCCGGCGCCACTATTGACATCCAAAGCTGCAGATCCAGCAAAGATAAGAAGCAGCGATGGATGAACGAAAAGGGCAACACCCAGCTTAAATCCAATGGGTTGTGCATGAATGTACCAGGCGGCCGCTATGATACTTCGACTCCACTTAAGACGGCCAGCTGTACAGGAACTACAGGCAGCCAACCGTTCAAAATAGTCGTAAGTTTCAATTTCCTTAATATATACCTTCCACCAAACCTTTTGCTGACGCTGGGTAGAATGGAGGACAGATCAGGTACGACGCAGGGGGGGGGAAGGTAAGGTGTGTTTCCGTGGCCCCTTGGTCACACCATGTAAGTTGGGATTTATATCTCATTCTCAAAAATTTTGGACTGAATCCTGATTATCTGTGGCTGCAGCTCTACCTCACAACTTGCACCGACCAATTCGCTACAAAAGACAACCAGCATTTCTACCTGACATCATAGGCGGGGGCGTATTGGTAGCTAGGCGGTTCTTGAAGGCGGGCAGGCTAGGTCTTGCGACTCGGACAGTGTCGTAGGCCATGATGAGGATAAAAAATTAGGACAGAAAAATATATACCTGAGCGTGAGTCCTGTCATATCTCTGGGGTGACTTCTAAACAGTGTTCAGAAGGTCCTGCAAGCCATTTTGAGCGCTATTTTACTGTTACCAGCCTGTAATTTATGACCCCGGCTGAAACGTGTCCGCAAACGCCCACTGGCAACCAATGCGAGCAAACAACTAGGGTCATGTGCTCTGGCCTGCCGTTTGGAGCAGCTCTCTGAGGCGGTTGCTGATGGTATCAAGCGGTGGTTGCCTGTACCAACGACGACGCTCAACCTCCAGAATTTCTGAGGGTCTACATGCCGTTCCTACCCCCGCTATTTTACCACTGAGAATGGCCGGGTCATTGTTTCCGATACCTCGGCATTTTGGAAGACGATGCCACATGCATCACGTACCTTGTGTAGATCCCTGCCGAACGCCAGGAGACCAGACAGCGAAAGTGGCCACCAAATTCATAGCACGCAAGGCGGTGCACGAGCTTGCTGCCGCACGTTCTGCCTTTCATTCATATGGCCGGGAAGGTACTCGCTGGTGTATTGTCTGGGCCCGCCCAACACTCCCCATATGGCCTTTGCGGATCTCATGCATATTTATCATTGATGATGTTGCATTCCGAGGGGCACGGCTTTGACGATCTGCGCGCGCCGAATACCCTTTTTAATACCTGTGGGAAGGTGCAGTTGCTCGACTTCAACTGGTGTGGGCGGTACGATATGGGTGTGGGGATGAGGGGCTGCCAGTGTCGGACGACCTGATGAGAATCAGCACACTGGCAGCGTTGAGGTTGAGGATGGGGATCGGCCATATGCGTGCTCGCCATCGTCGATGTCTGTGGTGCCTGGGTTGTGGGTCGATGCTATGGAACCGTTCGTGCTGGTTCAAACCCAACATGACTGGAAGATGCTTGATGAACTCTCATGGTAAATGGTGGATGGAATGTATGGCCTTGCTATGATAGGGCTCGAAATATCTTGTTTTGTTTTTGCTACCATCGAGTAGGAATGATTCAAGTGAGTACTCACATTCAACCCCCTGACCTCAGCGTCGTCGCAATCCCCCCCGCTACAAGTGCAAACAAGATGACCCGATTTACTAACGAGCATCAACGTGTCATCAAAGGTTGAAAGGCGTATCAGATATCACGTTCGACAGATTCGAGGAGACAGGCGTAGTGAGTATAGGAAGGGAATCTTGCATCTGGTGTGGTATCGGGGTGAGAGGGTTTGAGATTCACAAACTTCAGCCTCCTCGTAGCAGCGCCTCACTTGTCTGTTGCTTTTCTGAGCGCATTCATATACCGAGCAGTCATCGTTGGAAGCTCGTCATCCATAGAATGATAGTCGAAGCGGATAGCTGGCCCGAGCACCTGGATGTTGGCTCGATCCGTGAACACAAGGCCGACAAAGCCAAAAGTGCAACCTGAATATCAATGCTTATCACTCAGGTTGGGAATACTTATCAAGAAAAATACCTATGAAACCAAGCAAGGGTACATAAAATGCGGATTAAGGTGCTCTTGTTTCATGAGATGTGTGTTATAGTAAATAGCAGCCTGGAAAACAGGCTCAGCGCCTTGCGAGCCTATATCTAACTGGTTCTCTACGATGAAATAAGGGTAGCCGTTCGATCGCATGTCGCCGTGTGTATAGTAGGGTGTGCCCACGATTTTGCCCGGGGTTATATGAATACCATGTTTGCCGAGTATGCGCATGAACTCTGTTTGTCGAGCCTTCTCTTCCTTAAAAAAGCCGGACATGACGGTGGACAGTTCGAGAGCTAATATGTTGTCCTCCTTTGTCGGTTGATGAGTTCTGCAATCCTCTTTAAATTGGTTGAAGACGGGATGAAGGAGCGTGATAGGTATTGTCGGTGATTCAGGCAGCGGGAGATTACAACAGATACACTTAAACTTGTGAGTCTGGAGATCCCTTATCTCACTGGGTTGTGCCAGCTGTGAAAGAAGCCCTTGGGGGAACCCCTCCAGGTATGCACGACGACGATCTGCTAGGGAATACTCTGACCGGGGTGTGGCAGGAAGGGCATGCTTTATGGATGGTGGGGCTGACGACGATGTGAAAACCAGGGAGAGGAAAGTGGAGCAATTAGGGAATGATCAAATTAGCGGTGCTGCATACACTCCAGAAGGTTAACGAAGGTAACTTACGGGGAGGCGGATGCTTGCTGACGATATGGAGGTGGCGTTTGGCAGGGGCCTCCAAGAAAACTTGGGACAATTCTTCATCAGGCAATAGCACTTCCTCCTCGAGTAAAATGTGCCGCTCGACCTTTCCTTTGAGGTCCTTGTTGATGGAGAGGTGAACCTTCCAGAGCAGAAGGCTTTTGGCGTCGACAGAGTTAAACGTGTGCTTGTTTTTGTTCTTGATAGCTTCTTTTAGGATGCCGATGGGAATGTCAACTGGAAAGACGCTGTTGCAACCTTCACCAAAAACCAAGCAGTTCAGTCGCAATCCACCAGACATTGGTATAAGCAAAGACAAGTCAGTTGCACGTGGACGCGATATGTTTTCAGCAATCACGAGGCGCCATCAACTGCAGAACCCTTTCTCACCCTCTTGTCCCCACACAACAACCTGACGATTTTCTTTTCTATGACTCTGCCACAATCATTACCCATTCTGACAGCCATCACATCTGATGCAGAAGAAGACACTGGTCCTCTGAACATTGGCCAGAATGATTCCCACAGCTGGACGAGCCACTGATGTATGATAGCTGCTGTATATCCAGTCTCAAATATGACACTTCCAAGGTGATCGATAGGGACGGGGATCCAGCAGTTGTTCAGTACAAGTCGCTCCAAGTGGGTAAGATTATTGGCAGAATCCAGATCAGGCAGACGATATAGTTGTTGAAGGCTAAAATGCATTATCAATTAGGGCTATAATTTCTAATGTGTTCAAAGCAGGGCCTAACGCCATGGGGCAACCACAAAGTTCCTCAAGTACATGAAGGGGGGCAATCTGTATACCCTAAGAGCCGTAGATGAGGCGGATGTCCTCAACCTCATATATGAGGCCAAAAGCACAGCGCCAGAAAAAGCAAGGGATGACAGCACAGCAGCGAAGCTCAGCGCTATGCTCTTGAAGTGTTGGGGGGCGGTTAGCCCAGGATTCTTGCTTTCAAGATCTCGACAGTATTGACGACGGACATTCTAGCTTGCGCCCTGGACGTTGTAATTCATGCTCTGTTACTTTGATCAGATCAAATAGGGATATGGCATACCCTACAGTACCAATCAGCAGCCTCTGGCAGCCTTCGCTCGCCGGCGTTTTAATCAACAACCCTCTTGAGAGTTTACCTTAGGTCGAAACGGCCCTGAAAAAAAGGATCAGGACTTTCACCACTTCTAAGATGGCACGTTGAGCAATTACCGACTCTTGCAGCATTGGGGGGATGGCCATGAGGAGGTAGCCATGTTCACGCTGTAGAGGGGACTTCGCAGGTCGGATGGGAACGTGTGGGTTATTATATATTATTAGGAATGACATTAGCAGCCTGAGTGAGATCAATGTGTATGTTCTAGCTCTCCGCCCATCCTGTCAAGCCCTTCGATATTTCGCAGCCTCACTCACGCATGCCATGAGCGAAGGGTAATGTAATGCTGTTGTTCTCAAGGTCATTTTTGTTGCCGCCTTCAAACTGCTGAAGGCATGGTTGAAAGGCGGATGTGCGGAGAGGGAGGCGGACTTTGCACGCGTGCACTTCAATTCACATCTGTCGTCACCCTCGCACTCGAAAACCCCTGCATTCCCCGCATCCCCGCAGCATCTCCTCACTCCAGCCTGAGCCCGTGTCCCTCAGCGTTCGTAACAACTGCCGCATTTGCTTCAACAACTTCCCCAACTATTTCCGCCAGCGCTATCCCTCATTCTTAGATACTTGAGTGCTGGAACCTACGCCGCTAGAGCTACAACCTCTCTAGCTCGCGCTTGAGGGATAGCACTCGTTTCCTGATTTTACTTGGCCCACGAAACTTCATTTCCTTATGACCTTCAAGCGCCTGTCTTCGATTTTTGCGGCGGTTTCTTCATGTACACAGTGATTCTCTACATTCAGATTCTCTCAACCTGCCTTAGTACCAAGCCACAAGCTAAGCACGGCGTACTCCAGTGGGACGGCCCGTTTCCGGACATGGTTAAACTGCCTGTTCAGCCGAAATGTTCCCTATGCCCCACTATCACATTTAGGATCTCGATCGTGCCAGTGGTTGGCGCCAACCACCATGCCCATTTCACACACAAATTTCGGTAGAAGCATTCAGAAAGTCTGTAATCCTTACCTCGACGCCTTTTTCCATGATGGTCTTTCAGAATGCAGAGAGTACGACTCCGGGCCAGAGTCAATCATCAATTGCCTTTGTTTTTCCACCTCCCTCGCATGGTATGTTAAATTGATTAAGATGAGGCAAGCAGCGGGAGTTGCGTCGATGAATGCTGGGCGGAGCGGGAAGGTGGCGACAAACGACGATGGTACAGGGCCACCCAAGTTCTTTGCATGTGCAGCTTGAAGCTCTTCCATCCTCGTGTGCCTCATCCTAGACAAGTAAGAGGAGCATAAAGGATTGACAGTGGACATTGAAATTAGAAACGTTGTCGGACTGCCTACGAGATTGGATGATGGAATGTGAGGCTGGAATGATAGGCACAAATGGAAGCGAGGAGGACACGCACCCGAAACAGGTTTCCAAGGCGTGCGATTAGTTCCACTTCTCCTGATAATGCCTTAGCATGTTTACTTCTGCTCGTGGATATAGGTAAATCCACGAGGTCGAGCTAGTCATGCGGCTGGAGATAAGTGGATTGAAACTTGTGTGATTCGCAACACCTCGATTACCTTTATTTAAAGCTTTAGAATCGGCCGACTCGGAATGCAAAGGAGGAACAACTCGGTCTGTACGATCAAGTAAGACTGCAGAGAGGCAAGGTACTAATATGATGCCAGCATATCCTAGTGCTGCCACAGCTGAAGCCGACTCGGATGGGCTCTCACCAATTTATGATTAATTGATGATTTAGTGTACTTGGTGGATTCCGGAGATCCTTCTGTTGAGACCGAGGTATCAGCATGGGTTTTCTACCCTTCGTGTAACATTGTACATTTGCACCTAAAATTGAAACTTGTTCTGACCACCTACACTGCTTCATACACCAATTCACAACACGAACAACAATGACCAACTGGGGACGATGACTACGGTATTGCTACCTATGGTTGAAATACAGATATAATTTAGGGGCCGAATTGATCAATGCTAACTACCATGTAGTCGACATAGAGTCGGATAGGCCTACCAAAATTGATGTTGACCCAAATGTCGACCCCTCCATTGCGCGGTGCAACATTGAATAGAGTGTATTTAGCGCTTCCGATAAACTTCCCTGCTGTCGGCCCCCCCGCGGCTCCTTCGCCTATGGCAACAAACACCGCAGCGCGAGGCGTAACGACGTCCCAATTCAACCTTAAAATCCAGTCTCCGTTCTTGTCTCCCCAGTCCCAACGGAGGGTGCGAGTTATTCCGGCCAAGCTCTGTGATTCTACACCAACGGAAGCGCTTTGAACAGATAGTTTCTTGTCTGATACAACGGCGGTAATGCTGAGGGGTATACCAGAAGCTGTGATTGCGTCCTTGGCGATTTCAGGGAGGTGGTCAAACTCATCCTTCGTGAGATGGATGTTTTGTGTCATCTGATTCGAGGCTGTGTGATTACATTTTTCAGTGAATTCGTGATCAGTCATTGATGGGTCTTTATGACGCACCTGCCATATCTGAGTAGCTCAAAACAAAGTTGAATATCAAGACCAGGCCTAAAAGTGAAGTTCACTGCTATTGGTTGATTCGTGAATAGCGTGTTTGGGAATCATGAGCACGCACGTTGGTCCAAGTGCCGAAGGGAATTCAAACAGGACTCAGGACTGTTGCAGGTTCCAGGCAGTGAGAATTTGTGAGGTTTGAAAGCACGGAGAGTGGGATGATCTCATGAGTAGTTTGATAGGCCTTATATATGTGGTGGTGACGACATATTTCATATTAGCGTCATCGCTGGTCAAGTATCAATCGAATTAGTAGCCACTAATGCCCTCTCTCTCTCCGCATTCATGAGAGATGATTGGAGGAATTTTCGTTGCCTGACTTGACCTGGTCCCTTCCTGTGAGCACGACATATATAGTAGCCTATTATGTGGTTGAATGCATCCAGCGTGGCGCTCGACAAGCGCCAGGCACGATGGTCATGCATGCCTTGCAAAATGAATATGCGCGAGTGTCTGACGTCGGAAATGAGTCTATTGATTTGGCACATCTGGGGTTGTTACGTTGGTAGGCGGATATTTGGAGGTTGAACCCAAGTCAAAGCTCCGCAGCCAGCGTTAATCCTTACTCGTCTGACTGGCCGTAAAAGATTGGATTAGGAATTGACGTTCTAACCCACTGCCCAGGTAAAATTAGCCACTGGCATCGCTGCTCTGACTGAGGTGCCAAATGTGATGCGAGATCCAGAATGTCATAATATCTGATACAGATCTTGGCAGCCATGGACAGCAATGATTAATGAGAGTCCTATGATCTCGTTCAATAGCTTGATCATGGTGACTAGCAGTGGGGAATGTACAGTCCTGATATGTGACATCAGTTGGAACAACGATAATGAGTGAACACGTACTAAACTATGGGCGGCTGGACTCTTGCTGCACCACTTTATACTATAGGCTGTATTCCTACCTTCACCCTCGGGTTCTCAGTATCCACTCAATCGGTAAGCCCATGCGTTACACTTGGTACCATCTTTTCCTGCAAGATGACCTTTGGGGGTGATGTGGTCACTATATCATTCCGTGATACCAACATTGCCCGATGTGTCCACACTCTTCAATGGGGGGAGTATGGCCTGCAGCAGGGTCACCACTGGCGAAGACCAGTTAACATGGCACCTGATAGTGTGTTCATAGGTGAGCATGTTGGGGCAACATATTTTGGCAAGTCTAGAAGGGACGGAGGAAAAGGTCAGTTGGGGTTGGTGGGGAGAATGGTGAGGCGAACGAATACATGCTTACTGCGATACCAGCAGTCTCCTTCAACTTTCAGCCAAACATTCTCGATGGCCCTTGCTGAGGAAGATCGCACACAAAATCTACATCGACATCGAGCTTGTGTGAATGGGCTACGTTGTCCGGGTTAACCTAGCCACTCTCGCTTGCAGACGATGTTCTGCACTTCCATCGCCACTCTGTCCTACACGCATGGCTGCAGCTCCATGTGCATGTCAGTGCTTACTGCCACAATATCCCCCAAACAAACCCTTTCCTTCAACCCCTCAGCCGAACATTCTCAATAACCCTCTCTGCAGAAGATCGCATGCGGATTCAAACTGGCATCATCAACGCAACGGACGACTGCAACAAGAAGCTTTTCTAAGGTTTTGCTTGACAAATCCTCGACGAGCCCTGCCTTGTCACCCACGTGTCCGCCGTCTTGTGAAGTAGCCATACCTAAATTGCACAAGGGCATTTCTCGTCACCTATAAGATCTCAGATTACCTATACTTGAACAGAGTTCTGGACCTCAATCACGATTACCTCCTGCGTCGGCGCAGAGCCAATTCTGGGAGACACCCCGAGCAGGGCCGGACACCGTTTTGGATGATACCAACTTAATGCACCTCCTGCATATAGCGAGCGTTTATTTGGAATTGGCAGACCTAAACCGAATTGAAAGGTAGACTGCGAGGAAGTGGGCAAGTGGTGGCCAACGATGCCATTGGGTACAAGCCACTGATATCATATAGTTCTGCCGCAATGTCTGCAACTTGGGCCTGTTTGCGAGGCTAGATGGCATTGATAGTATGGTAGGGTTGCGCTCTACCTACGAAGTGAAAGAGGCGGCACAAGGCATTCAGGAACCGGCAGTGGGAGCTATGAATACTAGGCGAGCGGGAAGATGGTGACGACAATATTACTGGGCCACCGTATGTTCTTTGCATGCGCCAACTTCATCTTGGAGATCTTCCATCATGCTGTCCTGGAGGAGCAAGAGGAGCAGGAGGAATTGGAAGTGGACATTGAAATGAGAAACATTTGACTGCCTGCGGGGTTGAGTACCAGAGATATGATGCTGGGCTGATAGATAGGTTGGTAGTGCGAATGGAAGAGGGGAGACATACAAACTCGAGCATGTTCCTGAGTGCGTCTTCGATGCGCATGTTATCCCCCTATATGGTGGTTACGAAGGGATGGCCGATGGTAGGCCAACACTGTTGTGTCATGGTTGAGGGGTTTGCAAGGTCTGTGATGTGGGTGTGGCTCGGCATGTGTTGAAACCTGGAATAACCTGATTTGTGATTGAACATGATGTGCGGGGGGAATCTTGCAGTGTGTTTACTTCTTATCGTGGATATAGTCAACAGCATAAACGTAGATCCACGAGGTCAATCTGGTCATACTGCTGAAAATAGGTGGATTGGTTTCACAGCGTGGCTTGACTGTATCATGTAGGATCCAAGTTACCACATATGCATGAGCACTGAGCACTAGATTTTGACATGATAAGTACATGAGGCAATGGAACCACAGCATTGATGAGCTTAATAGAGATAAGGATATCACGACTGACATTAGATTAAAGACACCTGTTACAAATATAAAATCAGGATATGTGATAACAGATCTATCAAAGCACGCACTTCAAAGCAGTTTTGTTCACAACATGTGGGTAATAGTAAATGAGGTATTTGAAGGCCAGATAGACAGGCCTAGGTCTGGATAGAGAATAAAAGGGAGGAGGGGGGGAGTCAGTGCTTGCCACCCAAGTCATTATGTCTTTGTTAATCCAATCCTGTGAAGCACATTCTCCACAAGAAGAGCATCAGAGCACTGTGCAGATGGAAAGCAAGCTGGACCCAGCTCCCACACAAGGTGTAAGCAAGAATTGGTATGACACAGTGATGTGTCCAGGGCTTCCAGGCACAAGTGCATATCTTGCTATCTTGTCAAGATCTAAATGCTAATTATTCCACAACCAGAGCCAACAAGAACCATTACCAGTTCAGATTCCACCACAAACAAATCAACAAAACCCAGTGTCACTCAAGCTGTTACACCTGAGAGAAAGAGGGAGGGTCAATTGGCTTGTGGTGCATTGGCCCATGTTTGGGCATGCACTGCTGGAGTTGTCACTGGAGTCGTCACTGGGATGGCACTAGTATGTGGGTTTTATTGTGTTAGAGCCTTGTTGGAAAGGAGGGAGGAGTGAGATGGCAAGATCAATGGGTGGCAGCTTTATATCGGAATTTTATGATGTGGACAATTAGCATATTCTTCCGCTGTTTGCCCGTATGCGAGCAGGTGCTTTGTAAGCAGTGTGGAAGGTAATCTTTTCATTGACAGTCCACGGGTTCGAACCCCGAGGATGCTGTACTTCTTCAGACTGTTTTCGGTACGACCTTCGGGGACTGCCGACTGGGACTAGAAGTCTGTCTGGGTTGTAGGACAACAGACCGCGTGCAAGAAAGCCCTGATTGTGAGATCAGGCAGTTGGTCGGCAGTTCAGTCGGCTTCTACGCTACTGGCTATCCATTATGCTAGGGTGCAGCAGACCAAACCCATACCACACACCCACCTGTTCTGGGTCAAGTCACGCTATCCACTCTAACACGTGACGGACTCCCACTCAGCAACCTAAGTTGGGTAGCACCAACGGTTCCCAAGGATGGATTGGGGCAGCGGCTAAGCCTCCTGACGAGCCCCTTCGCACGGGCGAAATCCTCTAAGTCCCTCTATCTTCGAGGGCCTGTCAATAAAAGTATCAAAAATTCTGCTCGCAGGTTTTTTCGAGTGCTTTCTTCCTTCCCCTCATCACCGCTCGAAAATCTCAGCATTTGCTTCGACCCAGCCCCCTCCCGAAGCTATCCTTTTTCATTCACCTTCATTTCAGGATCACCCTCACCCCAGATTTTTTTCACCCTAGCTTCGCACGGACCCATTCGTGTGCAAGCCCTCCTTGACCAAAACCCAGGCTCCCCACCCCCCGACCTTGAAGATTTGTAGTCCGAATATTCATCGCTTTCGATTCTTGTAGTCACACTTTGAATTCACTCTGTTTAGTACACACAGTGTTTCATGTTGCGCTGTAGTAACCGGGAGTTCTCGGGACAGCTAAACTGAACAATATAACGGTTTATTCTCAGTGCGTGCGGTAGCCGACACTGAGGTTATAAGTACCTGAACAATATAACGGTTTACTGCTACTTGTTAGCTAGGTAGGTAGTTAAGAATACATAAACTCACTTCTCAGTGCATGCGGTAGCCGACACTGAGAGTGATACGACGAGTTC
>JASFDG010000467.1:0-16789 GCA_036937095.1 Phaeolepiota aurea
TAGCGAGTAGTTATAGGTAGGGGCCCTGCCCATCCAAAGCACGGAGTAGTATAAGAAGTCGACCCCCCCCTCTCCCCCACCTCAAATCAAGCAATACCCATGCAGCTCATCAGTCCATCTGATGATGCTTCCCCTTGACCTTCTCAGCATTGACTTCGCTACCGCCACTCTCCAAGACTGCGAGATCCTCCACCAACCAATCACATTGATGTGTAAATTGAGCAATGTGTGCCTTGCAGCACACGATCTCCTGCTGAATAATATCGGACATGTCAGAAGAAGCCTCAGAAGGTGCGAAAGACAGAAGAGAGGAAGAACTGGGAGTCTGAGCAATTGGTGAGGGGTTGATGACCACAACAGGACATGCTGGCCTGGGATGAGGACAACCAGCTGGAGGACCAGGAACACCAGACACGGTAGAAGGAGCAGTGTCAGGATGATAAGAGGGTGTCATCCGAGGAGCAGAAGTCCCAGCCGACTGAGGACCAGAGCATGAGGAGGAAGGAGCGGAAGGACCTTGTGAAGCTCCAGCTGAATGAGGGCCCAAATGCATGGACACTCTACCCTCAGAAGCCTGTGAAGACCTGCCAGTCCACTTCAAAGAACCAGCAGTCGAAGGAGTAAAGGAGCAGGCCTGCTTCTGAACCTGATAGCACAGATACTGACCACCATTTACCAGCACATTACACTCAGCACAGTGAAGCTCTTGACAATGTTGGCACTAAAAAGGAGTCAGTGAGTGGTAAAGAAGAAGGCAAAGGTGCCCACCTGATCCTGATTAAAGTGAGCAATGGTCTTCTTGGTATAAAGGAGCTCAGCCTCCTGATGATCTGCTTGAGTTTGCCCCCCACAAGTCTGCTGAGGAGAGGGAGGAGGAACAGAATCTGACTGCTCGAGGAGCTCTTCAACATTGGCCTCACTCTCGCTTGCACCACCCAGAGTACCACCGATACTTGCAACCATGGCATGAACCTCCTCTACAGAAATTTCACCAGCTTCAAAA
Source organism: Phaeolepiota aurea (assembly GCA_036937095.1). Classification (NCBI taxonomy): domain Eukaryota; kingdom Fungi; phylum Basidiomycota; class Agaricomycetes; order Agaricales; family Squamanitaceae; genus Phaeolepiota; species Phaeolepiota aurea. The sequence continues at coordinate 1,004 of JASFDG010000467.1, forward strand.
TGTGCCCATGCCTCATCGGTGACATGTTGGATCTCGGCGGATGAACCAGTGTTAAGGTGCTGGGACTCGGCCTTGTGATGTGCAGCCTCGTATGTGGCAGCATGAGTAGGCATTAAGATGGCAGCCCATGGCAGCCAGGAAACCTTGTTGGAAGGGTCAAGACCTTCAAAAAGCCCGTGAATGTTGGCAAGGGCATGGGAAAGATCGGGGATATGGCTGTTCAGGAACAAATAAACATAGGTGGCATAAGTGCGACAGAACTTCTCAGCCCAGTCGTGCAGACTGACCAAGTTGTCAAGGGCGCAGCTGGGGCCAGCATCAAGCAAGCTGCAAAGGTGCGCTTTGAGTAGAGCAGTGTTGGCCAGAGAAGACATGATCCAAGGAGTAGAGGGTGATGAAAATACAAGGAGATGAGGATAGGATAGGAGGGCAAAACAGCAACCTATTATAGAGTGAGGGGGCATCAAATTCATAACCCCCAAATGCTGTGTGAAGGCCTTGTGACAAACCCGCAGTGCAACACAATGTAGCAGAAGGCTTTGCAGAGTCACCAGAATACTCAAGAATGGGAAACATGCATATCGAAGTCAGCCACCAGCCAGTGGAAATAGAAAACACACCACCTCAGTCACAGTCGCACACTGGCAGAAGCACATGGGTGACCAAGGACAGTCACAATTTTAAGCCAGAAGGAGATGATACACCCCGCGTGAGCATGGCCACCAAACCCAGTGACAAACACATGCACCACTCACCCACCAGTAACATGACACGTGCGCTGAATGCTGCATGAACACTGCAAAGTGATGCGACTCTAGGCGATACCTCACAGAAAGCCACAAGGAGAAGACACGCACTTTGCCCCAATGGACTGAGGACTTTCCAGGATGCGCACATGCTTCGATCACTTCACGACAGCAAGGTTTCCATCTCCAAAGAAGCTTAGCTGAACAACACCATGTGCTGATACATGAGGCAATGCTGCAGAAGACCACGGAAATGGCAACTGAGCAACAGTGCTAACCAAATGGAGCATGGCCTAGACCAGTGACTCATGCCCTGGTGACTCACACCAAAAGTACATGTGGCATGAACAACACCGCAAGGTGCACAAAGGGTTTGGGACTAGCAGCACACCGAGTCACTACCTTACATAGTATGGTCGCAGTCTATAAAAGCCCACCTGTATCGTACTACAAAACAAGTTACTTTTCCCCCCAGGTTTGAGATCTCACATTCGACCTTAACTTATACAATCTGACTTCATCGCCCATCTCTCGGCATGAATGGGTTGAGTCTATTGTCCCCCTCACATTCATTAAAACTCTAGGATATTTCTTCCTTTAGCATCTTCATGTGCTTCACAAATGTGTTGTGAAGATATACTTTCACATCATAAGTACTTGGAAAATCAGACATGGTTGATTTGGGCCTCATAGCAATCAGGGTATTTCAAAATGCAGGACTATTGGAAAGCACCAATGGCTATTGGTATGTCAAAATGTTTCAATATTCATAATGTGTACTAATGACTCACTTGATTGTTAGTGGTAATGAGGTTTGTGACAGCATAGAGGACATTCACTCTTGTGAACTCATATGGCCCAGTCACCATCTTGAAGTTCAACAGCTGCTGCTTTGCCTTGTTGCTCATTCAACCTCATTCCTCTGCCTCTTTTTCCTCCTCCATGATTCTCCAAATGTCTCATGGAATCACCCAATGGTTGATAGGTATGTTGGCTTTTTCACACCTTTCCTTGTAGAGGTCATAATGCTGGCAAATATGCAGGTAACATGATGAGTTTCCTCCCTTATGAAAAGCCTTGCACTTGTTATAAAATTTAATGAAATGCTCATCAGCCCTGGGTCCGTACTAATAAGAAACATATTTCTTGTTATTCCTGGTATAAGTACTCACTTGCATATATTGCACCATCTCCCCTTTTCTGTGTCGTACTTATCCTCTTTTATTTTAAACTTAACAGTGACCTTGTCCAACATTATTGTGAGAAGATCAACTGTCAAATCCTTCTTGACAGGTTTTTCTTCAAGGTTGGCACCATGTTGATGGTCATCAAGGCTGTCCTAGAGGTTGGTGAGTACCTCTCTCAAAGAGGTGGCTTGTGCTAACCTCTTGTTCAGTTGGTGCTTCACTACCATGCATCTCATCCACACTTTCAACTTCCTCATTGGGTGGCTCAGTGTTGTCAACCAGCTCTACCTTACCCTCAGATTCCTTGATTTGCTGGTGTGTGGTATTTCTTTTCTTCTTTGGTCTCACTGGGTCCATTATGTCTTCATATTTCTTGCTCTCTGATTCGCTGGCAACTCATTTATGGCTTGGTTCAGTTGTCCTAGTCTGCTTCACTCATGGCTTAGCCTTAGCCTTAGATTTGTGGACCCTTGGTGGGACCCCTTTGGCAATTGTTTGAGTAGTGATAGTCATAGTGGAATAGTTTATTTTAGTATTTGTGGCATAACATATTGTGTGTTTGTTGCTATATTTTTTTTTTCTTCTTCAATTCTGTCAAAAGAATGTATTTATTTCTGTGAAAATGTGGTCGAGCCTAAAGGTTAAGACACTGACAAAACCAGTTGAGACTGCTAAAACCGGTCTTGGCCCAGTCTTTAATTTTTGAGAATTGTGATGGACCAAAGACTGGACCATGGTTACAGTCTTGATTGGTCCTGAGAATTTACGGTCTTGATTGGTCTTGGTCCAGTCTGGTCTTGGTCTTTTTCCAGTCTTGAGACTGGACCTTCAAACACTATACAAACCTATAAAGTCAGTCTATCCAATCTTCATATTCTTTGCTGTTATCTTCTTCAGCCAGATTGTCTGGTTGGTGAGGTCTACATGAAAGCCCATTGGGTCTATGGTGTGTACTTTTGATATGTACAAGGGTGAAATAGAATATGAGAATTGCCACAATCTAGCAATTGATTGATGCTGAGGACTGGATATCAGGATTTGCAAGCATTCCCTTAATGTATCTCATGTCTGTTTCTACTACTAGATTGTGTACCTCTATAAGCCATAGTCATAGGGCTTGAAATACTCTGAAGAGACTATAGAGTTCCAACTTCAGCTGTGAGAAGTGCAAGAGATAAGGCTGGAAGAATTAAACAAATTGAAATTGGAAGCTATAGCAGCACACAAGTTGGCTAGACAAAGGATAGCAGAATGAATCAAGAAGAACTGGAAGCTGTTTGAAAAAGGTCAGAAGGTGTGGCTAGAAGTGAGAAATCTGAAAATGTGGTATCAATCAAGAAAGATTACACCAAAGAGGGAAGGACCATTTACAATTCTAGAAGCCATCAGACCAGTCACCTATTGACTATCGCTTCCCAAGACATGGAAAATTTATGATGTGCTCCATGCAACCCTCCTTTCTCCTTACAAAGAAACAGAAGCATATAGACCAAGCTTCACAAGACCACTACCAGATATTATTAACAGAAATGAAGAGTACAAAATTGAGGCCATTCTCAATCATAGAAGACAAAGATGTGGGACTCAATACCTTACCTTGTGGAAAGGATTTTTGACAGCCAAGGTATTGTGGGAGTTTATTCTTACTCATTGAGTATAATAGATCTGAAGCAATTGTAGTGGCAAATACAAGGGTCTTTCTCATCACACTGGCATAGATAAAATCCAATCCCAATTATTGATATGTCAACTGTGAGGATGACAGATGTATTGGACTTGTAATTGAGTGGGAGGAGTGGTTTCGCTTCTAGAATAGCTGAGATAAGGTCCTGCTGCACTCACTCATATTCATAGATGAACTCAAATAGCATGTGTTATGACTTCAAACAATGCCTATACTACAAGCAAAGACTTGTCACTAGTTGCTCTAAATTCTAGCATTTAGAGTTCATTGAGAGAGTATGATCTTGAAGAATAAGACTTAGCAAGTCTCAGAGTCTCAGGAAGAAGGTTTGAGAGTGGTAAGATTCTCAAGAACTAGCTAAAAAACTGACTATGCTACTCTATCCTATATATAGTAAAGTACAGAGATAGTAAGAATAGCTATCTACAATGTGTACAACATGTAAGAGATGAAACAGGGTACAAATAAACACATGTACAGTAAAATGGTGTCTGATTGACTACCCATAGTAAGCATAAGGGAAACCCAAGGAGCTGCATATCTGATAGCAAAAATAGAAAGAGGGGAAAGATGTACGATGTAAGAAAAGAAATAGGGTTCATAACAGCCATTAACTAGGGCTTGGCTTTGGCCTGGCCTAGCCTAGACTACAGCTTTTGTATATAAAATGAAAAATTATAATAAACAGCAAAATTTGTTATAACTTCAAACAATGCCTATGCTGAAAGCAAAGACTTATTGCCAGTTGTTCAAGGTTCTAGCATTTTAGAGTTTGTTGAGTAAGTACAATCTCAGAAAGAATAAGACTTAGCAAGTCTCAGAGTCTTAAGGAGAAAGTTTGAGAGTGGTAAGATTCTCAAGAACTAGCTAAAAAACCAATAATGCTACTCTACCCTATATATAGTAAAGTACTGAGATAGTAAGAATAGCTATCTACTGTTATGAACTGCATCTCTTTTTCATTCTTCTATTCTCTTCAAATGATATGACTAGAGGTCTAGGTTGTATTATATTCCCCTTGTTAGGGTCTGTCTGGGAACAAAAATATGGTTGTATTTTGATTTTGATGTGAGTTTGTATTATTCCCATATGTCCCAAATCAAGTAATCAGTCATGCATCATTGATCAGCTGCTGATTATCTCTGATTCTCTGAATTGATATCACTCTCCTTCCATCATCTATACCTCCCTTGAGACTAGAACTCAGGTGGAGACAGCTGATAATAGCAGCTGCATATTGTCATATTCTAAGTCATACTCCAACCTTTCATCCTGATTCAGCCTGAACCAATTCTGGTTATGGGTTGTCATCTGACCTTCATTCACTCCATTCACACCCTGACCCCAATCCTGTGCCTTGGATATACCCTGTTTTATCCTCATCATTCTTGCTCCACTCCACTTCCTTGTTCTGCTCTCTTCATTCTTGCTCTAGGCCAGTTGATGACCTTCCCCCATTGTTCCCAGATGATGAGACAATTCATATGGTCCACATCAGTCTCCCCCTTATCTCTGGACTCTGTATATAAGTAGCATGATTTCTGTACTGTATTCTTCAGTTTGAATATCAACTAAGTTCTCTCTCTGTTCTCTCTTAGTCCCTCAGTATGATCTCACTTTGACCCACCCTCACCCAAGGACTTCAGTCCTAAGGTACTTGACTCTAACTGATCTTCAGACTGTATATACTCATTTGGTCTCATTGTTCTTACTCGTCTGCCCTAGTGGTTGACCTTCCTCTTCGCTCTCACTACTAGGCTTAGTTCCTGGAGCAAAGCTACACTCCAACCTCATTCAACAAATACAGGGACATAACCTAGCCAGGGGCACAGCACATAAGCTGAGGCCAACATCTCTAATCTGTAATACCTCTCATATGATCATTTAGTCCTGTGACATATTGTGGTTCTTAACATATATGTAGTGAATGTTATTGGCATTGCTACAACATTATATGCATCTTCTCTATACTGGAAACAACCCTACTATACCTCAAAGTTGACAGGAAGGCAATAGGTACAAGAGCTGATAGAAGGTCATCATGATTACATCTGGACAGAACTTGGGGTATGAGTTCATGTTTTTCTTACTTTAGTGCATGAGCTATGGGTTCTGTATGGTCTTCAAGACTCAAAGGGCATAGATCTCAATGAGCAAATTGTAATCTTTTTGTACATATGTGTCACTGGCCTGTCAGTCAGACATGTGGCTGAAAGATTTCAACATTCAAATGATACTGTCTCCAAGTGAGTGAAGAAATAAATCATACAAAATAATTTTCTGACTCCCAGCCCAATAGATATTTTTGTAAAGTCCTCAATGCACTATTTTCAGGGCCATTCTACAAAAAATATGTCTACCTTCCTGCAGCAGGTGATCCCATATCTGAGTTCATTCTTGGTCACTCAAAGTTTATACCATATTTCAACAATACAATCAGTGCTGGGACACATATAAATTGCTGACCTTCAGCCAAAGATTGACATTCAGCATGCAATTACAAAGGTGTTATCTCACAAAACTGTCTTGCCTGCATATCATTTGCTATGAAGTTTGTTTATTTCCTCAGTAGATGGGAAGGATCTATTGCAAATGCAACAATGTATACACAATCTTGTCTGATTGATCTCATGATCCCAGCTGGCAAGTTTTATCTTGCTGATGCAGGATTTGGAATCTGTGATTCCCTATTAGTCCCTTTCCAAGGGGTCCATTATCACCTTGCAGAGTGGGGGTGAGCTAATGCATAGTGTATCTCTTACCTAAAAAATTGCTATTCCATTTTATTTATAACTTGGCACTTGCAGACCTGCAAACTATGAGGAACTGTTTAATTTATGATATACTTCTGCTCAAAATGTTATTGAATAGATCTTTGGTGTGTTGAAAAAATGCTGGGCAATTCTTACCTGACCTCTGCAGTTTAGTATGGCAATTCAAGGACAGGTTCCATCTGCCCTGGCCACAACACATAATTTTATTATGGACTATGATCCCCACAATGTTGATCAATACCTTACTGGAAATGATGAAAAAGATTTTGACCCTAATCTAGGACAACCAAGGGAATATAAGTTTGGCATACTGGCTGACAGTATGGTGATATAAGTCAAGAAGAAGTGAGCAAATGCCCTGTGGAATCAAATTGCAGAGGTGATGTGGCAGAACTACCTAACAAATCTACAAGTGAGAGGACAAGTACTATAATAAAAGGAATATAAGATAAAATGAATATTATGATCACAAATGAATGGATGATAAAAGATTCCAGAGTATGCTGTATAGAAGTCTATCGATAAGCTTTTAACTAAAAGACCATGGTACCCAATGTCACAAGCTGAGCCCAAACCTATTCTTTTTATATATCATCTTCTGTGATAGCCACATAGATATCAGTAGCTGTAATATCAGACCAAAGGAATTCAATGAGAGCAACTTACTGGGTTGTGTTGAGCTACTCCCCCTCCTTTCGCAGAAGAGAGGTGATTGCTGCTTTTCTGCAGATAGGGCTGGGTTCAAGTACAGGGACTTGAGAAGGAGGGGGTGCAAGAGCAGTAGTAAAGGCTGTATTGAATTCTGTGAGAGTCACAGACATGCTCATAAGAGCCTCAGCATACTTGGCAGTAGGCTGGGTGGGAGTGGCTGGCTCATGGATGTGCTTATGAGTTGAGGCAGCAGGGAAGGTAGGATCCTATAAGTCACAAAAGAACATGTTTAGCAAGGATATACATGAATAAATCAATGAATAGTAAATACCTTGTTCTCAGAGTCAAAATCTTCAACAATGACAACTGGTTACTGGACAGGTGGTATGGCAGGTGGTGCAGAAGGTCCTAGAGCAGAAATGTCAATATCGAGGGCTAGAGATTTGTTACTACCATCTTTCTGAGTGTGAGAGGCAGTAGGATGAAAAATATTGGCACTAGTTGCAGTTAAGGGCATAAGACTAGCAACTTTTCACAAATGTTGCTATCCTTTGTTGTAGAAGGGCTTCACTTTGGGATGCTTCTTTACATAGTTATCCCAAGATGAAGCTGAGTCCACAGTGATACTTGTGCCAGTGTCATCATCCCAGGTCCATCCAGAAACAGACTGAATGAGGCAAATGATCCTATAGATTTTGTGGAACTGCATTGTTTTTAGCATTCAAATTGGAAAAAAAGTGTGAAACATATGGAGGCCCACTTGTTTTGACAGGACTTGACCATCTTCACAGCACTACAATCATGCAAAGGTATGATCAAGCCTAAAGCATGCTAAAAGGTGGTCTTCTTGAAGTTGCCTCTATCACCAGCTTCAGCCTTGTTATCTACCAAAAAGTTGACCAGAGCAGTCTCTTTAGGTAAGGTCCATATAGCAGACATAGTGGGCATTGTAGAAGTATGAAAATTGAGGTGGGGAATAAGGAGGGAAAGACAGTCAACAGGTGAGTTTAAAAACAAGAAAACATGAGATAATAGCCACTATTGGAGCTGGTTAATGGTTCTAGTTTGATGCTCATTTTGCAGGGTAGTACTTATGGTTGTGCTTATTGAAGGGTGGTGCTCATGGTTATAGAGGCCATTGAAGGGCAATGCTTGTAGTCATGATTATCAACAAGGCAGAATATGTTACTTGGCTTATCATTATCTACCCAATTTGGAGCTTGTGGGAATAATATGGTTGGGATCAAAATCAAAATATGGCTGTATTTTTGTTCCCAGACAGACCCTTATTCTATTCTTGCTATTGGATATGCACTTACCTTATGCCTCCTATATTTACCTTGGGTAGTTGATCAGATACTGTTTTACTGTACATGCTTCCATTTGTACCCTGTTTCACCTCCTATATACTCCACATGCTGTAGATAGCTATTCTTGCTATCTTGGTACTTTACTATATATAGGGTAGAGTAGCATAGTCAGTTCTTTAGCTAGTTCTTGAGAATCTAACCACTCTCAAATCTTCTTCCTGAGACTCTGAGACTTGCTAAGTCTTATTCTCTTTGAGATCATACTTCCTCAATAAACCTTAAATGCTAGAACTTAGAATGACTAGTGACAAGTCTTTGCTTATAGCATAGGCATTGTTTGAAGTTATAACAAAAGAACTAGCTCACCATGATCTATCTCTTTTCAGTAGATAGAAAACCTTTGAAAACCAGAACTGACAATGAAGCTATATATGATGAAATAATCAGATCAGCACCTGAGCAAGTAGAAAAAATATCTAATTGTTCAACAGAAGAACTGAACCTAGGCTCTGGGCCAGCTCAAGCTAAAGAAGAAGAGGACTTGATCCTTATTATTTATAAACTCTATCTCACTCATCTTAGAGTTTATAATTTCCTTACCTTACCTCTTCAGACAAAGAAGCAGCTATAGCTCAAGCCAACCAAACCTACAAAATCAAATTAAACATGCCAGCTGATTTCACTGGAAAATGATGATGTGCCTACCAACTGCTTGAATATGTGTGAACCAAGTAGAATGTATCTGGCAGAGATAGAGCAAGGTGGAAAAGCTGAATGATATTGCCTAGTGATTCTAAAAGGAGGTGTGAGCCTTCAGGATAGTGTGAGTGAGTGTCTAATAGGTTGCAAGAGGAGTGATTGTCATATCCCAAGTCACACTCTGACCCTTCACTCCGATCCAGCCTGAACCAATGCTGGTCATGGGTTGTCATCTGATCTTTGTTCATTCCATTCACACCCCAACCCCAATCCTGCTGATATGCCTGCCAACTGCTTGAATATGTGTGAACCAAGCCGAATGTGTCTGGCAGAGATAGAGCGAGGTGGGAAAGCTGAATGACATTGCCTAGCAATACAGGAGGGCACAGGCCTTCAGGATAGTGAGGAGTGAGCATCTGATGGGTTGCGAGAGGAGTGGCATGGGGTGCAAGGCTCCTAGCATGGCCACGACAGATGAGAAGGGTGACCACTCATGCAGTCCAACAATACTACGGTGTGCGAGAGAACGAGTGTGAAAACAAACACCAGTAAGTAATTTGTTATCTCAAAATGGTTGAAACATACTTAACACTTACTCATGTAGGAAGCCCCAGGGAAAGTATCAGTCACTGCAGATGGGTGGTTGGCAGATACAATAAAGATGGGATTCTTGGGTATGACAGTGCATTGGATTCAAGTAGTGGAGGGGAAGTGGAAGCTGAAAGCAGTGGTGATTGGGTTCAAGGCTTTATCAGGTACACATAGTGGTGAGAACCTAGGGAGGTATGCGGTAGGATTACTTGACTGTGTTGGGATCATGGACAAAATGGGATCGAAGACAAGTCATTCAGTTCATCTTGTATTCAGACGCATGTTGTTAATTCCCATGTCACCTGTCTGAAGCTCTACACAGCAACATTAGATAATACTGGAAACAATAACACAACTTGCAAGACTATCCAGGATGTCCACAAATGTCAGGGCCTGGAGTGGAATAGTGATGAGCAACAATTGCCATAAGTTCTTTTATTTTCAACTCACCTTTCCTTGCAATGAAAGATCCTCCCACAGTTGTTTGGGACATGTAGTCAACCTCGGGAACATGGACATTATGGCATGCATCACAAAGATTGCAGCTGTCAAAAATGTGACTGCTATCTGGGAATATGATCCCACCTGGGATAACAACCATGTTTTAGGCAGCTCTCTGGATGTGATTGCAGCTATTCATACCCTCTGTCATATCCCCAAGTCCAAGCCACCTTCATGCCATCATCCCATTCTCATTCCGCTCCAATCTCAGATCCGTGATCTATACTCATGTTACATATGATTTCTCTCTCCATTATGATCTCCATTCCACATAGCCTGCAGCTAAGGCCAAGACTGGATCTCCATTCTAGTCTCCATTCCATCGCCATCCTGGTGACTCCTTCGTAGTCATAGCTGCATACTCCAGTCTTATTAGACTGCCGGACTGTAGTATAAATAGGACTACAATTTGTATATAGCACTTCAGTTCGAATATCGAATAAGTCCTCCCTTGCATACTCTCTCATCTAAGTTCCCTCGTCCCTGTTTCACCCTGCTCTCAGCTTCATGCTAACTCTGACCTCTTGTCTTAGGACTTCAGTCCTTAACCTTTGACCTGCAGATTCACATCCTGATCATCCCGTTTGCCAGTCCATAGGACTGGTCATCTTAGATCACTCTCATTATCAGACTTGACTCTAAGACACTCTGGTATTCCATTCATTCATTCTGTTCTGTAAATAACAAGACAGGAATCAGGCTAGGGGCACAGCACATAAGCTGAGGCTGAAGTCTTGTACCAACCCGGGGTCTCGTGATCATTTAGTCACATGACCTCACACCATACTTAACAGTATATTTGAACTAAAGCCTAGCTGATTTCATTCTGACAGTTCCGTATTTCTGACATGTCTCATACTGCAGCTTGTACTTCTGAGCATCTCACTGCTCAAGCTAAGAAAACATCAAGCAGCACTTCTTGTCCTGAAAATCTGGCAGCCTTACAGCTTACTTCCAGTAATCTCACTCTTGTCCACAAATCATCAATTCCTTGTCACCCCCCCGATAGTCATCAATCTTCCAAGACCCCTTTTCATGATCTGGGCGGTCCCAGTCATGATGGGTCTAGCTTTTTCAATCGCCCTGTAGAAGGTATTCCAGGTGGTGGCAGTGGTGGCGACGGTGGCGATGGTGGAGATGATGGTCCTAGAGATCCTAACAGCGGCGACAACGGCAACCCTGGTTTTCCTGGGGCTGCTCTCCCTGCCACTGACCCTTCCTTAAACAATGTTCTACTCACTCTAGCCCGCTCTGTGGGCACTCAACACACTAGTAGTTCACACCATACCAAGACCCATGATCCCAACCCCTTCAATGGTTCCGATCCCAAGAAACTCAACACCTTCCTTATACTCTGCCAACTGGCATTCAAGGCTTGGCCCGACAATTTCCACTTTGATGAAGATAGGGTTACTTATGCCTTATCTTTCCTCAAGGGTACTGCCCTTGAATGGTTCGAGCCACAACTCCTCTCCGAGGATGAAGCGCCTGACTGGGCAGCCGACTGGGACAAATTTGTCCTAAAACTCAAGACCAATTTCAGTCCAGTCGATCTGTCTGGTGATGCCGAAGACAATCTTATAGCCCTCTGCATGAAGGATGGCCACCACATCATCAAATATAACACTGAATTCAATCAACTCACTGCACTCATCTCTTGGGGTGATAGCACTCTTCAGCATTGCTATTACCAAGGCCTCCCTGATCATATTAAAGACATCATGGCCCTCAGTGTGAAGCCGACTACTCTTTCCACTACTCGGGCTGCTGCCCAAGCTATAGATGCCCATCACTGGGAATGGTCCCATGAGAAATCTTGGGCCAAGAAGCTTGCCAGCAAGTCTGACAAATCCAAGTCTATGACCTCCTCCTCCTCCAATAAACAATTGTCTGGCAAGTCCTCTAATGACAATAGCAATAGCAACAACAAGGACAAGGGCAAGCAGTCCAATTCCACCGATAAATCCAAGCAGTCCAGCTCCAAACCGGGCACCTCTTCTTCCTCCTCTGGTGATAAGGGTAAGAATCCTGATCTTACTGAAAAGCTAGGGAAGGACAGCAAGTTGACTCTGACTGAGCGACAACACTGGTTTGACAACAACCTGTGTATATTCTGTGGCCTCTCTGGGCATGTGGCCAAAGACTGCTCTAAAGCCATGAAGGCTTGCACTGCTAAGGTGGAGACCACTCTGGCTTTGACTTCCAATAAGGAGTCGAAAAAATAGAAAGCAGCTCTCAGGTCTCTGCATGGACTGAGGGCTGCATTGGCTCTATCTGTATACCTAAGGAGACAGCCTGCCTCAATGCATCTGCTCTTTCTGATCCCTTGTCAACATGCATTCCACTAACTTTGACCCTCCTCTCTGACTCTCTCGCTCCTTTCCAAGCTCTGCTTGATTCCAGTTCATCCTATTGTTTTGCCAACTCTGACTTCATTTCACTCTATGGTCTTCACACCTCTTCTATTCCACCCGCTGAGCTTACACTCCTCGATGGCTCCTCTTGCAACTACATTACCAAGACCGTCGATATGCCAGTTCGATTTCTGACTGGTGAGACACTAGATCTCAGTTTCTATGTAACTTGGCTTGATTCTTCTTGTTCCATGGTTCTTGGACATAACTGGCTCACCCACTACAATCCATTGATTGATTGGGTATTGGGTAGTTGCACTTTCCATTCCACCCTCTTGGGAAACTTGACCCTGCATGCACCTTCAGCCCATGCCACTTCAGCATGGCCTGCATAACCTCTGACCCCACCTAAAGTATCTCTGATCAGCGCTGCAGCCTTTATGGTGGCATCAAAGCTCTCTGGCTCTGAGACTTTTTGCATTCATCTGACTCTGCCCCAGGTTTCATCCCGGACTTCTGCTGTCACAGAATCACTGGTTAACCTATCACATATTCCCAAAGACTATCACAAATTCGCTGACATTTTTAGCAAGACTAGGGCAGACACTCTCACACCCCACCATCCTTATAACCTCAAGATTAACCTTGAAGAGGGGGGCAAAGGATGCGTAATATGCCAACAATTCAAGATTAATTGGAACCCAAGTAAACCATCATATACTCTGATAAAGGGATCAGAATCAGAAAGACCATTTGCACAATGCTCAATAGACCTGATTATGGATTTACCTATCTTGAACAGGTTTGATTCAATCCTGGTTGTGGTCAACCATAGGCTTACAAAGGGGGTAATTCTCCTTCCTTGCACAAAAATGATTGATGCAGAAGACGCAGCACAACTCTTGCTGGAAAACCTTTACAAACAATTTGGATTACCAGACAAGGTCATATCAGACAAAAACCCTAGGTTTGCAGCAAAAATGTTCCAAGAACTCTGGAAACTACTTAGAGTCAAGTCAGCAATGTCAATAGCATACCATCCTCAAACAGATAGAGCAACAGAATGTGTCAACCAAGAGATCGAGACATATTTGTCAATCTATTGTACAGACCACTCCAAAATGTGGTCTAAGCATATCCATACAATGGAATTCACACATAACAATTGGAGGCATGCAGATAGGCAAAGGACCCCATTTGAATTAATGATGGGAGTCTCACCAATTGCAATTCTGACTTCATTCGAGAACACAAAGTTTCCTGATATAGAGACAAGGCTGGAAGAATTAAACAAATTGAAATTGGAAGCTATAGCAGCACACAAGTTGGCTAGACAAAGGATAGCAGAATGAATCAAGAAGAACTGGAAGCTGTTTGAAAAAGGTCAGAAGGTGTGGCTAGAAGTGAGAAATCTGAAAATGTGGTATCAATCAAGAAAGATTACACCAAAGAGGGAAGGACCATTTACAATTCTAGAAGCCATCAGACCAGTCACCTATTGACTTTCGCTTCCCAAGACATGGAAAATTTATGATGTGCTCCATGCAACCCTCCTTTCTCCTTACAAAGAAACAGAAGCATATAGACCAAGCTTCACAAGACCACTACCAGATATTATTAACAGAAATGAAGAGTACAAAATTGAGGCCATTCTCAATCATAGAAGACAAAGATGTGGGACTCAATACCTTACCTTGTGGAAAGGATTTTTGACAGCCAAGGTATTGTGGGAGTTTGAAAAAGAGTTTAAAAATGCCAAGGACATTTTGGATGAATACAAACAAACTCACCATATACCATCTTAATAGATGCTTTTGCATGAACAATCAAAAAAATCTGCTCTCTCCCAAACCTCCTCAGAAGGAACAAGAAAGACATTGAGAAGAAGTAAATGGCAGGCAGGATGGAGATGAAGAGGAAATAGGAGGAAGCAATAGAATGGCTTTGGAGTGTGGTAATAGAAGACCTTGTAGGGGAACTCCTCAAAATACCTGACACATTACCAATAACAAAGATAGAAAGGGAATATAAAAGCCTTAAGGTGATAATTGATGACTGGCTCTATAAAGATGGAGGCTCAATGCTCAAACCAAGCAGATTACTCAATCACTCTTCCTGCTAAACCATCTTACTCATCAGAAAAAGTATTTTTTTGAACATGTCTGCATTTCTCAACAATCCAGGTTACTGACCTAACCATAGTTTGAAACTGTAAGGACAAGAATTATCCTATCTTCATTACCATCAACTAGGAGGCTTAGTGGAAGACAACAAGTAGGAAGAAGAAATCACAAAAGCAGTAAAAGATGACAAAATGCTCACAAATCAAATCTAAGCATTTACACATGTGTGGAGGATGGGACAAAAGTTGCAACAGGAATCAACAAGAGGTCACATATAGAATGTATAAAGCAATGGGAGGAGCATATCTGGCAAAAGTACTAGATCCAATTCAGAAGAAGGTAAAGGAACAGCTAGAGAAAAATGTAATAGCACTACCTCTCTCTCTATTGCATCCTACTCAATCTTGTGTGACTTCCATTGGTGATGTTTTGGATCTAGAATATCCTCCATCATCCTCTGCCAAAATGCCTCTCTCATTTCTAGCTAGTTCATGTGAAAACCCACACTGTCTTGAAACCACCCCCTATCCTGAAACTATCCCACCATGATATTCCCCAAAGGACACTACCAGGAATCCTCAAAATAGAAGTCAACAAAGATCTTCCTTTAGTCTCTACCCCAATATATGCATTGGTTGTCACCTGGACATTTGTTATGAATATCACAAGAAAGGTCATTGGCAAAAGGACTATACCAGATACTATTGCAAATGGTATTGCAGATGGAAACCAGGGCACAACATGTCCAATTATGAGGAATGGTTTATGGAAGAAAGAAGCAGATACTGAGAAGCAACAGAAGGGGAATATGACAACTATGGGGATAACTTCAGCAATAAGTACTACAATAATATAGAACCATAGTATGAAGTCGGAGACTTCAAGGGTACAAAGGGGGTAATGTTACAAACCCCATTTCTTTTCTTATATTGTACATCTTTCTTCTCTTTCTATTCTTGCTATCAGACATGCAGCTATCTTGGTTTCCCTTATGCTTACCACAGATAGTCAATCAGATACTGTTTTACTGTACATGTATTCATTTGTATCCTGTTTCATCTCTTACATATTGTACATGTTGTAGATAGCTATTCTTGCTATCTCTGTACTTTACTATATATAGGGTAGAGTAGCATAGTCAGTTCTTTAGCTAGTTCTTGAGAATC
>JASFDG010000468.1:0-16723 GCA_036937095.1 Phaeolepiota aurea
ATAAGAGGTATACAAATGTCCTGACGCTAAATCAACCTTCCATACGCCTAATCATTCTCTTATCCCTATCTCCCACCACTTTTACTAGAGCCTCGTTCTCCAATCCCTTGATGACCTCTGCGAACTCTGCGATATCGACCTTGACACTGCTCTGCTCGCCCAAGAGCTTGATCGCCTCTGACCACTTGATACCGCGGCCCTTCCCAGCCGAGTCCAGCACAATCAAAATCTCCCGCCGCATGTCCTCGCGCAGCTTGCGCTGGCCGGAACCAGTGCCGGTATTGAGCAACCCCATGTCGATCTTGCCCGTCCGCGGGTCCATCGCGCTCGTGCGGATAGCCTCGCGCATGAGTCGGCACGCCTCCTTCACGTCCGCGAGCTCGACAAAGTCCGAGAACCGCATCCGCGCATGGGCCTCTGACAGACGGATCATGCTCTCGAGCTGCCGCGTTGTCGCGGTGATGCGCTTCTCGCTTGCGCGCGGGTCGTCGCCCATGTTGCGCATCTCGACGTAGGAGTGGATGAGCTCTGAGCCAGCCTCTTCGGTGATGATAGGGTGAACCTTGGACCGCGCGTAATCAATATAAGCAGATAAATCGGATAGGGGCTAATCCATTCGGTTATTATCAGCAGTTGTGGTTTTGAATGGGAAGCGTACCAAGACATCTTGTCCTTCGTTCAGAGGTGTATCCTCAAGGTATAATCCAACAAGATGTTGCGCCAGCTTTCGATCCAAGGCTTCGTCAACTTGATCCAGCACGAGATACAAAAGATCGAATCTTGATATCAGCGTTGGTGGGAGATCAATGTTGCGAGTAATAGGCATATCCACGTCGTATTTGGAACCGACTGGATTAGCTGCGGCTAATATCGACGTCCTGGCATTCAATGTGGTGATGATCCCAGCCTTTGCTATAGACACAGTTTGTTGTTCCTAGGTGACTTACTCAGCGGTGTGTTGGTGGATTTCAGACTGTTCTCTTACCATGACTTCATGGAGTACGCTTCGTGTTGCATCTGACATCTTGTCAAATTCATCAATACAGCAGACACCACCATCGCTCAAAACGAGAGCGCCACTAAATCAAACGGAATCAGTTGCTGAGACTCAAGAAGTGGTTGTTGTTTTCTACCTCTCCAATACCAGTTGTTTTGAATCAGGATCGCGGGTGACATATGCTGTGAGACCAACAGCAGATGAACCTTTCCCAGATGTGTAAACTCCCCGCGGGGCGATTTTATGGACATACTTGAGACGGCAGAAATTAGTAGGCATTCGCGCATACCGCCAGTAAAAAAAGCTGACCTGAAGGATTTGCGATTTACTAGTTCCTGGGTCCCCAACAAGGAGAACATTGATATCACCTCGATATCTTGGTCCACCGCCCCCCCCTCCTCTTGCAACACTTTTGTTTGTCCCACCAAAAAGCTGCAGTAGGATGCCCTTTTTGACGTCATCCATTTCCCAGATGGAAGGCGCGAGGGACCTGGCAAGGAACTCGTATAAGTCTGGCCGAGTACTCATCTCTTTCAACCTTTCTTCCAGTTCAGCCTTGCGACTTTGCTGTCCCTCGACACCGCTTTCCTCGTCCTCATCGCCCCCGTCGCCAACTCCGCCAACCCCGGGGATTCGATCTCCACCAGCTGGCCTCGTCGTTTTGTCGAGGCCCAAAGTGCCGCCGGCGCCAATCTTCACGTGTACTACGTCCAGATAAGTCTTGAACAGGCTTTTCATCACCCTCTGGCGGGGGTTTACCCGAACTGGGACGCTTCTGAAGATGCCCGTCACGACAAGGCGATCCCCAGGTTTGGACACGTCGACCAACTCATCGTACACGCTCAGAGATACCGTATGGGGTGTCTGACCATCGGGAACCGCGTCGGGCGTTTCTTGGAGCCGGATGACCTGTCGATCCGCGAACTCGCAGCGGTTATGGACGAGTGACATGGTGCCCACGGATGCGCAGACATCGCGGGGACACCGCCCTGGTTCCTCAATCTTTCCCCTGTCGATTTCTACTTGCACAGTATGCGAGCAGGTCATACAACGGAAGAATGCGACTTTCATGTCGGGAATGACGGGAGTTGCGCGTATGACGAGGCCTTTGATAGATACCAGCTTGTCCGTATCTACAACCTATCAGAAGCCGGGCCATGAACGATCGATGGGGAGGTTCTCACCACCAGGATTCAAATCTCTCATATTCACCGCAGGCAGACCAAATGGGCGGACTTTGTAGACTTTACCCATGATATCTGCTATTTCCTCCTCGCCTTCGGCGCCCTCCATCCCCTCTCGCCCTTCTTCCTGATCTTGATCAGCGACTTCTAGCATGATATCTTTCAGCACCTGATCCATGGCTGGCACAACTTCCTGGGGATACTTCACCAACTGGCTGTGGAGCTTCTTGCTAGGCGGGAACGCAAGGAGATTGACCACATCGAGGTTCAGGTTAGTCTCGCCAGTCTGCCTCATCCGCCGCATGTACGTCTCGTACAGTGTTACTTCAGCCTGGTGGGGTGACGAGAATGCGCGTGTCTTGAGCCCGAGTTGCCTATCGTGTGCGGCGCGATACTTCGGTTTGAAGCCACGTAGGAAGTCGCGGAACAGTTTCATCGTTTCTGCGAGATTTACAGTTGTGCCCCAGATAGCGCGGATTTCATCGGGTTCGTCTGTGGGCGCCGCGGGTGCCGAGAGGTTTGGTGCTGAGGAATGAGGAACGTCCAGATGGGTTGCATCAGAATTGAGATTGGCATCGCTGCGGTTGCCACCATATTCCAACCGGCGAGCTTTACGCGCCGACGCGCTAGGGGTAATAGAGAGTGATGAGTGGATGTCCCCTCGACGGTTCTTGAGTGCTTTGTTAGGTGTTGGCGTGCTTATTTTACACGTTAGCCGACGTCTGCAGGCATCAAGGTTACAAACCTCGGGAAACCCAGAGGATCCGAGTCTAATGGCCCATCAGGCACATCCGATGATATATTCACGCGCCTACTACGCGGTGTCTTTGCAGGGGATGAGCTCGGGAATGCCATAGGAGATGAACTCCCAGCTGGAGATAACAGGTTCAGTCAAAAGCTCAGCGAGATTTAATCCCTTCTTACGAGCAAAGAGTGGTGTTCTTTGTGGTGTGGCCGGTTCCATGTTCCTTCTGGCAACGCTACGATGCAAAGGGGTGCTATTTGGAGCATTCGAAAACCGTCGACGTGCTGGTGTCCCCGCAGTTGTCGATGGCGTTCCCGCAAGAAACAAGGGATTCCGAGTTGGTGCATTTGGCATAGATTCTTCGGCCGTCCCATCTCCCATCTCTATATCGTCCATTTCTGATGTAGGAACGTCAATCGGGGGTGGGGAGGACATATTGAGGTGAGATTACAAAACGCGACGCGACGCGTTAATTTTGCAGGCATGAGATTTGGATGACCAAGCATCTAAAGCCATTGCCAATTAGCGCCAAATAACTGTGTTTAGATACGAAAACATTCTCATCCCATGTTTTAGCATGTTCGGATTTGACAAGTTTGAGAGAGCCAGGTGCTCCATTGGCATATAATAATATCCGGATATGGTTTTTGCTGGGACAAGGGAACAACTTGCATTTTTAATTAAAAGTCGAAATATTTAACTGGTTTAAATGAGTTGATTCCAAAATTCACATTGGCGGTATAGGTGTACTCCGGTAAAAGCTCTTCGCCCAGAACATGAGCTTTACACATGAGCTTGAAGACAGCAACAAGGTGCAGTGGCGTTCTTTTGTCGTGATGAACATCTCTAACGAATCACAGAATAGGCTGTCATCTGCATCCCCTTTTCTGGCACAGGTGAGGCATACAAGGATAGTTTTAATTATGCACTCCCTGATAATCAGTTAGACTTAGATGAACCGAGTGGGACAATCCTTCCACCCTTGTCGCAGGGAGACATAGACCATGATATTCCTGAAGGCCCGCTTCTTCGTCTCAACGCGTACCGACGGGCTTGGAGGAATTGCTTGAATCGCATACAGGTGCGTGCCTAGCTATCTTGCATTACCCAACCTGGTCGAACCTTGCTTAGGAAATAATACAATCACTCTCTACACCAGTAGTAGATGCTATCGTGGATGAAATACACAACGCATATTCAGGTGTCCTGTCTGGCTTGCCGCATCCCGAAATCCCTACAATATGCATTGCGAGTAAGGACACACTCATGGTAATTGGCCCTAGACATAACGATATGATAGATCTTTCTTCGGGCTCGAGCTTTATCCATGAGATTATCAGCCGGTTGGATTCGAGAAACGAGACTGCAATGTCTTCTACTGTCACCATACATCTTCACCCGTCCAACGCCCCAAGCGTCATGGTAGCAATGAAAGCGATTGTCACAAATTTCGTCGAAAAGGTCAGCATGCCCCAAGGTAAAGCTCTCAAACTTGGAAACTTGGATCCATAATAAACGAACTTAGTAAAGCATAAAACCTCGAGCTCATTGGCAAATTATGATATCAATATGCTTCTGGCCTGGTATAAGGCTGTAACAGAGGCTTTCGGTAGGTCCTAAGCAACCATTGCAAAGTCTCCTAACGAAGCGATCTCATTAGAGCCTCGATCCGAATCAAGCACAAAGCTCGTAATCATGTTGCATGACTTTGAACAATTTGATGTTAGCGTTCTACAGGATGTATTATATGTGTGTAGGTCAGTGACAAGCACGTATCTATGAGCGCAAACTCAACTCCGTAGCCTGCATATACCAACACTCCCGCTCGTGTTCGTACTGTGGCTCTCTTCACCCCCAACCCCATCTTATTTGCGAATTGCATATTCCCGCTCGACGCTCGCCCTCCTACGCACGCATACCCATGTCGTTCCCACAGGAGCAAGGGTATTAGAAGAAGTCATATTAAAGGCATGGCTTGACTTGCATCTCAGATAATAAACAAACTGACCAAACATCAGACCTTTTTCGACACCAACTTTGAACCCGACCTTATCGTTGGTCCCACTACATTGGAATACCTTCGGGACTATTTCACACGATTTAACTGCTCGACAGATGTTATATTAACTGTGCTGCAGGTCAGTCCGCTGAAAGCAAACGCCGAATACGGGGATCTCATGCAACCTGCCAACAGCTGGCTCATCTAAAACACTTCAGCCTTGACCCATTATGTGCCCTTGTTCACAAAACGCCCACGTTGGCAACTTTGCAAATGTCGTCGTCTGCCTTGTTTGTTGAAATCTTAGCCAAGCGATTGCCAACGCGAACCAACGAACTGGCATCCTTAGTCGGCCAAATAAATGCGGCGCGGGCGACGGTTTATCTCCACGCGAGGAAGATGCGCGTTGGATTTGGCATGTTGAAGCTGACCCAACGTTTCATGGCGAAGCAGGGATACAAAGGCCTAAACTGGGATCAAGATGCGGATGGTGCTTCCCTTTACTCCGTGATGATACTTGTATTGAGGGGGAAAGTGGACAAGAGCATCAAACCCCTAGGGATGATGATT
Organism: Phaeolepiota aurea; assembly: GCA_036937095.1. Taxonomy (NCBI): domain Eukaryota; kingdom Fungi; phylum Basidiomycota; class Agaricomycetes; order Agaricales; family Squamanitaceae; genus Phaeolepiota; species Phaeolepiota aurea. Next base: position 5,496 of record JASFDG010000468.1, read on the forward strand.
AAGTGCGTTCACTAATCCCTTCCCCTTGCCAATTTCTCACTCTCATCTCCATCCAGGAAGTTGAGGATCGAGCAATTAGGTGCACTCCTAAGTGAACTGTACGCATTTCTCGAAGGCCTGCCAGACCGTATTCGCTCGGATGAACAAGGCGCACGCACCGAGATTGTCATGTTCAGGTCAATACTCTCCGAGACTGATATCGGGAAACAAGTCGGCGATTGGTTCGTTGGTCACTTGCGGTATGTCCCATCTCCTTTCAAAAAAACCGCCCCACGACGCACAAACGACTGATCCTCACTTCCCCTTCTTCCTCTTTTGTTGGCCTTTAGTGATGCGCTCTCGCCACTCGAGACATGCCCGCTCTGGGATATATGGTACACCGGGCTATCACCCTTCCCCTCAGAGGTTCCGTGGCTCCCCTCCGTATATCACCGCAAATACTCATCTTATCTTTTTGCTTGCGCTGCTACAGTTACTCAACCCTTCCGTACGGGCATCCATCATCACAGGCCTCTTGTGCCCACACGACTTCGGTGCCAGCCCCACGACCTCATCTCCACCTCCCTCTACCTCCTCCTCCTCCTCGCTATCCGACCTGCCGGACATCAGCATCCTCTTCAGCCGCTACCTCGACAGCGGGCGCAAGATCAACACCTACGACTGGTTCGCGTCGTTCCAAGGCGTCCTCGACCTCCAACGCGAGCGCGAGCGCGACATGCCTGAAAAGAAAAGGCAGAAAAAGAAGAAAGGGAAGGGAAAGGAGAAGGGAAAGGAGCGAAAATCAACAACAGCATCGCCTAAAAAGCGGGGTAGGGGGACGAAAAGGGATGTGGGGGAGGAGGAGGGGGAGGAGGAGGAGGAAGAAGGGGATGACAAGGAAGACGAAGTCAACGAGGCGAACGACGCTGCGGAAGGCGGAGGAGAGGGGGAGGAGGAGGAGCAGTGGAAGATCGAGGTACAGGCGAGATTTATGCGGGCCTTGCATGAACTGGACTATCTAGGCTTCATCAAGCATGTCGGGAAGCGAGGGGACTATGTGCAGCGAACTGTGTTCGAGATCACCGATTGACCGTTTTCCTCTCCAAACTTTGCTCCTTGTGTTATGTATACCTTGGATAACGTTCTTGAATGTGCTTTTTTATATATAGAGCGTATTAGAGGCGCCGTTGTGGAGTTTTTCATTCGTATTTAATGACATTGAAGTTACGGAAGCGTACAGACAAAAGTCACAATCTCTTTTGCTAGTGCAGAAAGAAGGATTGAAGGGAAGGAGGGCTTCGATCCTGTTGGAATCCAGCGGATACAACAGTGATCCGTTGTCAAATGTAAACGCGAGAGCGAGTGCGGGTCAGGGCGAGCTCACACACCGCCACTGGGGATGGAGACCCAACCAAAGTCATGGTCCAGCAGCGGCGGTAGCTAGTTCAGCCATCGCTCCCTGCTCATATAGGGAAATCTTCGAATATATGCAACTCGGTTCTCTGGGATTGACAAAACAGCAAGTCAGGACAACTGTCGTATCCAGGCAATCAAACTTAGCACATGCCTTAAGACGTCGAACATGGTTCGTTATCCGCCTCGCGGAGGTCCAGGAGCTACGCCAGCACGGCCTCGCCCACGAGACCGCCTCGCTGACCTCCCCTCTCCACGACCAGCACCATCCGGCGACGCTGGCCCGGGTTCCACAAACCCTTGTGGGGTTGCGAGGGGACGGAGCGAACCAAGCGGCGAAACCGGGCCTGCCTTCGACGCTGCTGCTGCTGCTGCTCCCTCAGCCTGGCGCTGCAGAATAGCCGGCGGCGGCGCTTGATCACGCTGCAAGATGCTCGGCACCTTGACCTGCTCGTTGGATACACCAGTACCCCCTCCGCGCCTGCCACCGCGGTCCCTGCGGGGTGAGGTAGGGGGCGTCGGTTTGTTGTCGGTGGCCTGCAGGTTCGGCCCAGCAGTTGCAGGGGTAGGACCACCAGTGCTGGCCCCTTCTCTGGCTCTTTGCTCCTCCCGCTCCCGCTCCCGCTCTCTCTCTCGCCTCGACTTCTTCTCGCCAGCTACACCGCTGAGAGCGGCTTCGAACTGACGGGACGCTAAACCAATCACAGGGCGTGAGCGACGAGATGCCGATGGTGCGGAAGATGCTTCAAGGGAAACTACGATTTCAGGCGCAGCGGGCCCGGGTCCTGCTGCTGGGCCTACTGGTTGCTTGGCTGCTTGTGTCTGCCTAGCACTTCTACTCGGCTTGGGAGGTTTTGGTGGTTGGTTAGCATTCGCAGTTTTTCCAACAGATGCTGGGGCGGGCTTCGGCGCTTGTTGACTCTGCGATGACCCTGTAGCAGATGCAGTGGCAGCTGGCCCTTGTGATTTCTTGCCAGGCTTCTTACTTGGTGAGGTTTCAGACGCCTTCTGCCCAGACTTCTTCTTTGTATCGTGCATACGTTGAGCGAGCCCCGCATTAGCCTGATCCTTGTAATGCGCGTGATTCCGCAGAATGGCCTCCTTATCCTTGTTGGCAGATTTCTCGGCTTTAAGCGCCTCCAAAAGAGGAGTCGTCTTAGGTTGAGGGGCAGGCTGGTTAGCAGTGACTAGGAGGCGATACAATGACGGTTGTTAGACGTTTATGACAAGCCAATTTGATGACATGCGTACTCAAGGCTTCAAGTGTGACTGTTTCAGGGTTTGATGCTGCTTTCAGGGATTCTAGGAATGATATAAAGTCTTCGTCTGATATGTCGCATAAGTGTGGAGGGGCTGTGCAGTAGGGTTCTCAACATACCTTTCTCAATTGTTGCGTTTCGTGCATCGGGCTTCCGCTTCTCACTAGGGACTTTTTGATAAGGAGAAAATTCGACGACCGCGTACGATTCATTGCCTAGGATTGGTATGAGGACCCAAGGGTAAATGAAACAGACCAAGAGATAATATGCGCACCTGCTTTATCGCGGAAAAGATGTCCATCATATTCTTTGCTAAACAGAGCCAACTGATCTTCATCCCTAAAAGCGATGTACGCGCGAGAGGGTATATTTTCTTTGTTCAAGCTACGTCAAACGCCCATTAGCGCCTAATACAAATATAAGCGCATATATTTGCCCAGGGTTACCCACCGTTTTCGGAACTTTCCAATATGGTATGCCTTCCAGGAAACGGTTTCATCCGTGACCCATGCCTGGACGCTCTGCCAGAATATGTCCTCGGGTAAGTTGGGAGGGAGCCTTCGCACCACGGTCTTTAAGCGCTCGGTTGGTTGCTGTGCGGCACGCTCCTTGCGCTCGCGTTCCCGGTCGCGTTCGCGATCTTTCTTGGGTTTGGTGGGCGTGGCTTTCTGCGGCTGCGTTGTTGGCATTGGCGGGCAGCAGCAGGCAGGAGCACACGAACACGATGATAGAATGGGCGGTAGCTACACGACGGATGACTCTTTGAGCCGGTGATAATCCGTGTCGGATATAATAGCGGAGTCTGAATCTCTCAACCATAAAGAAATTCATTGTCGGCCAAATCACAACCACCTCTTCTCTTCTTCCTCCACGTCGTGAATGGTGAGCTCCTGTTCTCCTCTTGATCTATTCCTTTTCCTTATCTTGTGATGAACAAAAAATCACATTATCAAGCTCAACAGTCTTAGGGTGATAACCCTATGCTGAGATGACTTCTGCAATTCTGATCTCATACAATTTTCAACCCTTTGTAGACCCAAACTGACTCCAACTTTTTTCTTAGGCTTTAATGTATTTAGTATTCAGTCCCCATTTTGTTTGATAGCTATGATATATATAACTGTCATTCGGGTTTTCAGAACTATCATGAAGCATTTAGCAAGGTTGCCTGGTAGCGTAGTGGTTATCGCGTCCGCCGGCTGTGGCCTGAACCCGCAAGGGTTTAGGGGGCCATGATGGCTCCCTTTGCAGGCCAGTCCGGAATTGGGTGCTGCGTCTTGAGGTTACCCACCTCGGACAGACGTTGTCATTCAGGATAGCCTTGTTCGAATCAAGGACTGGGCCTGTATAATTTGTTTTACCTGTACTGGCAATTGCCTGGTAGTGAAATTGTCATGAGCTCAACTTGTGCTCGAGGGGGGTACACCAAGCCGGGGCAGGCCTGTGGTTCACCACCATAGTTGGGGTGCTATACTTTGGATAGCCGTGTTCGAACCAGGGATTAGGCAGATCAGTGTTTGTTTTTCAACATGTTAAAGTTTTAGGAAACAGGACAACTGCAAAATGCCTGGTAGCGTAGTGGATATCGCGTCGGCCTGCTTGATCTTGTGCGGGGTGGTTCCTATGAAATGCACATTCAGGCAGGGGGAAAAGGTGTCTGTGTGTACTTTCACGGCACACATAGGGATGTCTGACCCGAAGATAGCCCCGTTCGAATCGGGGACTGGGCAATCTATTTTGATTGACTTCGTGGTCACTGGGGTAATCGCCAAGTCTGACGTTCAACTTTTTTGTCGGCTTGTCTCCAACATGTTCGAATCATGGAACTGGACACTCATCTTGCTCCAGCTTGACATTCGACCTACGAATCAAGCGTGCAGATAGCTTCAGTAGGCGCTCTATCGTTGGATTCGTTGGATTCGCCGGTCGTCTGAGCTATATTAATCCCGACGCCTCAAGCCGTGTTTGGATTCTCAACATTGGCGATATTGACGTGCGCGCAAAGACGACATGTTTGTGCCACTGGGGATATCAATACTTACCCCCATCTACGGTAGCACCCTCGTGGCGAATCGAGAACCTTCCATTTCCCAATGAACCTAAAGGTACCCGGAAGCGCTCATTTACACGGCGATCAAGGACCTCTACAGCAATGTAGTAATGCATGCCCGGCTGATGATTCTTCTATACACCATATTCGGGTTTCCCGTGGCCAAGCAGAGTGCAGGCGGCAGAGTATGACATTGGATGTAGAGCTCGTCAAATGTTACAACTCTTTGTATGATGAGAGCTCACTACCATGAGTCCGTGACGGATCTTGATTCCACATCAATTCCCCACCCCTCGTGACGTTTTTCACTGATTTGCTTTAGGAATGTTTATATATTAGACAGCTTGTATCTACGATGTACACTCCACATTTACCCCCCTGTTTTGTTTATCACAATTCATGACCATATCAGTGCCGATATCAAAGGTTGAACAATATCGCGTCCATCAAGATGTCAAAAGACCCTGCCGCCAAGCAGAGATGGACTTGTTGCTTCCTGTTGCCACCATACACTCCGTATATTAGATCCAATTGTACAAAAGGGATGTAGTCTCAAGCTAAGGGCATAAGCACGAACGAAAAAAATTTAAGATAATATACAACCAGCATGGTATTTTAAAATATGGAGTTGTAAATATGTACAGGAATAACTTGAAAAACGAAGGACGAAGAACGAGATTTTAAAAAATAAGAATAAAAAAACAAAACGAATGGCTTATAACGTATAATAGAACCCCTCCTGTCCCTCAAGGGGTCTCCCCTCGCGCTTTCCTTCCCGCATCTGCTTATTCTGGTGCATAAAATGGAGCGTTGTTACCCCGAGAAGGAGTATGAGCAGGACCTGTGCGCCGATAGTCACAGAGAGTCCTGTTTATTTCACGAGGGGGAGCAATGAGAAGGGAAGAAGCAGAAGGGGAAGGAGAAGGAAGAATACATGGTTAAGCACGACGAGGCGGGCAGTGAGTGAGCGGGGGGCTTACCGGGAATATACATTGGCGAGTCTTTCTGGCGGTACACCGTGCTGGCGATGATGCCACCGATGCCGCCGAAGGAAACAGTGAGCGCAGTCTGGACACTCCTGTTGGGAAGAAGAACGGAGAGGTCAGTTTGCTAGCTCATGGAGGACGTGATGGGGGGGTAGAAGAGAAAAGGTACCTCTTGCTATGTGTGACGACGTTGTTCGCGCTCTGTCCAAATTTAGCTTCTGGCTCCGATCCAATAGGGGGGCTAGAAACGTACATATGCGAGAATACCGGGGATAGTCCCAGAGCCACCGGCGTTGGTCACGAATATCCCTAAAAGAGGGCCTCATCAATACCAGCATATATCATGCTTAACCAACGGTCGCACCGAAATACCGCACCGCGTTCGCCTTGCCGTACGCAGTGAGCACGAGGCCGACGAGACACATCACCGCCTGGATGAAGATGAATCCGCTGCGGTGCTTGAACTTATCTGAGAGGTACGAGAAGGACATGACAGTTATAATCTATTTTCCCCACAATTAGAATAAGAGACTCAGTACTGAGGACGGCTGCTTACTGCTGGGCCATAAGTCGGTGCACTCTGCACAAGCGGAAATTTTGAGAATTTATCGGGGGTTGGGCTCGGAACGGCGGGGACGTACCAGGAGGAGAGCTTTCGTCTGCGAGAAGCCCATGCCCTTCAAAATGATCGGTGTAAAGTACGCAAGAGCATCTGTATCAACATGCCTCGTTCAATAAACCTAAACTTTGTCAATATAAGGAGAACGGGCGCACATGCCGGCAGCGTGGCACACATGAACATGAACCCTGATGAAATGAGGTGTTGTCAGATACTGCTAGGTGCGAATGTATGCACGGCGACGAACCATACATCCACAATGTCCAGTCCATCAAGTGCGTCTTGACAGACCCCCAGCTCACCTTGTCCGACTTGGCATCGCCGCGATCCTCTTCAATCCGTCGCAGGACGAACTCGGTTTGTTCTGCCGTCAAAAATGTGTTTTTATCCGGAAAGTCAGGGATGAAGAACCATGACAGGATCCCGAGGAACAGCGTGATGGCGCCTTCGATGATCTGGTGATAGAATTGCAGGTTAGGGTCGCAAGGCTGATGAGTTGTGCAATTTTGCAGTTGCGGCCACGTACAAAAATCCACTCCCAGCCTGCGATTCCCCGCTTGCCACCTAGCAAGCTGAAGCCATACGCGAGAATCGGACTGAATCCACTGATGGTAATGGCCACCATCCAGAACGCGGCGATCCTGCAAGGGTAGAAGGAATGGTTAGCCTGACACTCGTGAGTGCTGCCACATTGGACCTGCCGTTTTTGGACTTCGTGCCGAATATACCTGACAGGAGAGCTGGTTCAGTTTTCTGTGCTCGACAGGGGTAGCCATGTTTCGACTGACCAGGTCGAGATGATGAAAAACATGCTTGGGAAGAAAGATGCCTAAGGGGTTCAGAGATAAGCTTGCATATGGAGGGGGGACTGTGATAGGCGTATATCCCCACCTCAAAAACACCGAGCAAGACGCGACAAAGCGTGAGATACCCCCAGGTAGGGGCAAAACCCATGCCCAATTGAACGGCCCCCCATGCGACAACAATGAAGGTTATCCAGATGCGGGCGCCTAGCTTTTTAAGGATGATATTTCCGGGGAGTTGGCTATACATGCCTCCTGTCAGTGGAACTAAGGGCAAAAGGCACCTCTGAAACCCACAAGATAATGTAGGGGACAAAATAGAGACACGTTGCGATGCTATAGCGATCGCCAATGGTTAATTTCTGCATTGACAGTCTCAGTACGCGATGTAGGGCAGAGTTGGAGAAACGAACTAGGTCAGCGCCCATGCCTGCAACGAAAGCTGAGCTCAGATTGATCCTATCAATCAATGCAAAGGAATAGAGGGCTGCAAGCAAAGGGAGGATACGCCAGTCGATATAGCGTCTGATGAATCTAATTTAGTAAATGCATAGTGACCTGGATTTGGAATCCGCACATTGTCCTCCTCTCAAAGGCTGCGTGCTTGGCGTCAATGGCCGACTCGATGGACGAGGTCGACCCAATGTTTTCATGTTCAACCTTGATATCCGAGTTGTCGTCGTGGTGGCCATCAACATCTTTATGTTCTGACATTGAGAAAACACGAAGACGCCAAGGAACAACTGTGCAGAACGGGTTGGGTTGTCTTACGCGGGACCTGAGAGAAGAAGAGGCGAAAGACAGTGAGGGGGAGGTCTTCAAGGAAACATTGATGAGCCCAATCCTTTTATGACCTGTCAACGTTGTCCTTGAATCCAATTCGCCCACTTGGGGAGTGGCGGCCCTGAGGTCGCTTGACCAGGATTAATGGGGAAACCAAAGAGGTCCGCGATGGTTGATCGATTATCGCTTGGCGGCCAAACCTAGTAAATTCCGGCGGCGGCTGCCCAGGTGTTCTCGTGCCAGTCGACAACGCTATGAAAATCGCCATCCGTTTCAAATTGGCATCCATAACGCGGAAACACATACTGTTCAACATCGTTATGTCGGCTCTGAGGTTCTGTCGTACAGTCCTTGGATGCAAGTTAATCCAAACCGCAACATCCATCATCGCCGTGTATTTTAAGCTCATAGGACTGAGTGAGGTGGTCAACTTGGCAAATTATAGCCTGATCACTCTACCTCCGAAATCCCGGGCTGCATGCTTTGGCGGTCAATACTTTCGATGCGCTCTTGAAGCTGTATTCTCTGTTGATAGATTCGCGCCCTCGATACGACCTGGGAGTAGCCAAGTGGGCACTGACGATTTTCACCCAGCCGGGCCAGCCTGACTGCCAGGTAAGAGCCGGAGCCATGTGAGGTCCTCATTAGCAAACGTGAGCTCCCGGGCCCTGCTTCGAGCCTGATTAAGGATCCTTGGCCCATGGCTGCTCATGGGCATCCCTCCTAACAGTCCGGCAGTTAGCATTCCGTGAAATTCGGAAAATCTGCCCGTTTAGATAAATCGTAATCCTCCCGCTAGCCAACTCCTTTTTGAGGCATTTGCCGCTCAAGCGCTAGCTTTCGGCTTTTTTTTTGATCTTAAACCCACATCAGAACCCTGAATATTCCGAGGGGCACAGTTCAGTCAAATAGGGACCGCGGAGACTGAAACACGAAACGTTAGAGTAGCCGGTGGGAGAACAACCTCCGAGTATGGTATCTACTATCACAGTGTGTAGAAAAATCCAGGCTGGCCCTCCAGAGGCTTCTGGCTTTTTCCCTCCTTCACAAGCCTGTTTAGGCGTCTAAAGTGGATCGTCGTGATGGCGAGCAGACTGATAATGAGAACCTATGAACCGATCGTGACGCCAAGACCTGGAGACGGTTGGTGAGTTACAGGTTGACACCGCGATGGCGCCCTGTTTCAGGGATTCAAACCTGGTAAATAATGAGGGGCATCTTGTTGACGATAGGTGGTGCTCGCAATTATCCCACCAATCCCACCAAACGATACCGTGAGTGCCGTTTGCACGGTCCTGTGGGGTTCGGAGAGTAAGAGGCACTGTCATCAAGGTAGAGGCCTAGAACAGCACCGTTTGCTATGCGAAACAACGTTGTTGGCGCCCTTTGTCCGCCAATAGCATCGTCAGAGCGAGCTACTGATCACTCCTTGTGACACTTACATATGCGAGTATCCCTGGGATAGTTCCAGAGTTCCCTGCGTTTGTCAGGAAGATACCTCGAAACGCAAACGTGGTGAGCATGGCGTACATACGTTGTCACCCCGTCAAGAATCTGATCAACTCACCAAAATACCGGACGCCGTTATCAGTTGCAAACGCGGTGAGGGCAAGCCCAGCAATACAGACAAGGCACTGGATCAGGATGAAGCTGCTTCTATGTTTGTACCTATCAGAAAGCCAGGCGAAGAATATAGCGGTGAATATCTATAAGCAGAAACCCGATTAGCATCCCGAATTGCATGTGTGTATATAGGAACCGGAATGGCTCACAGATGGACCATATGGGGGAGCAGTCTAACGACATACATAAATACAACTTGCCCACTCGCTTTGATACCGTCATGCACTTACCAAAAGCAGCGACGCCGTCTCACCAAAACCCATCCCGTTCAAGATGGTAGGTGTGAAATAGGCTTGTGCATCTTATTTCCGGTCATTAGCTACGTAAATGTGCATCCGATAGGTGAAAAACGCACATGCTGGCAGGCTCGAACAAGCAAACATGATCCCTACTCAAGCCAGATCCAACCGTGGAATAGTCAGTCCTTGATGTCGCCTTGATACCATCAGCGGGCCCTTACCGTACGTCCAGAGCGTCCAGTCACATAAATGGGCCCTGATTTTGGCAGCGGTCAGTAAATCCGGTTTCGAGTCTCCACGGTCCTCCTCCACCCGTCGGAGCACGAGCTCAGTCTGTTCCTCACTCAGAAACCTATTCCTGTGTGGAACGTCTGGTATGAACAGCCATGATAAGATACCCAAGAAGATGGTGACCGCGCCCTCAATAATCTGCGCGGGGATGGCATCATCACATGGCGAATCACGGATAGCAGCCGACTAGAAGATGAACTCACAAATATCCATCGCCATCCTGCGAGATGCCTTCGCCCGTTCAACCGGCTGAGGCCATAAGCCAAGATCGGACTAAACCCGCTTGCGGTAATCGAGAGCATGTAAAAGATCGCGATCCTATGCGAAAAATATCACCATCAGCAGCCAAAAGTACAATAATACGACGCATCGCTGACCTCTGCTGAACTTCGTGACGTTTGTACCTGCAAGTATATCGCCTTTGGTAAGCCGCATCTTACCAGAGCGTGTTGGAACGACTAACCAGGTTGATATGATTATATACATGCTCGGGAAGAAGGACGCCTGCGTGCGTGAGTGATGCGCAGCGAATGGGTCACATCAAACAGGCACACGCACCTCGAAGGCACCGAGCAGAATCCTGCAAAGGGTAAGGTATCCCCAGGAACGGACGAAGCCCATGCCCAACTGAATAGCACCCCATCCAACCACGATGAAGGTGAGCCATTTACGTGCTCCTATTTGGCGAAGAATGATGTTGCCTGGTAATTGACTATTAGAGTCACAATTAGCCTACCACCCTACTGTTCAGACAGAACATGGACTTGATGTACCAGAGAATGTAGGGGATAAAATAAAGGCAGGTCGCTATACTATACCGTCCACCGATGTTGAGTTTCTGCACTGAACGTCAGCTTGGGAGGCAGGCCGAGGAAAGCGGATGTACGAGGTCAGCGCCCATGCCGACTGTCCGGGCAGAGCCAAGGTTAATTCTGTCAATCAACGCAAATGCATAGAGGAGTGCGAGCAGGGGCAGCATGCGCCAATCCACATAGCGGCTGCGAGTCGATGTGTCACATCAAGATACTGGCCACAGACAGCTGATCAAAGATGGCGACAAACATGGTTCTCCTCTCGAACGCCTCGTCCTCTTGTCCGTGGAAAGATTCGACTCGCAACGAATCCCCCGATGGCTGCTTCTTCACATCAGAGCCGCCATAACGTTTCTCGTCAGACATATTCG
>JASFDG010000470.1:0-14940 GCA_036937095.1 Phaeolepiota aurea
ATCTGGAATATGGCAGGGGATGAGCTCTGGAAGATGGGAAGGTATGTCACAACAAATGTCTCTGTACTACTGTACTTACCTCACAAACAAAGGGCCTTTGAAGCTATCCTTCAGTCAGATCACAGTACCTATGGTAATAGTGCAAGCTATACTATTCCTGAGGGCACCAGCAATGTCTTCCAGAACTCCATCAATAACATGCTCATGGGAACTCACTAATCCAATTCCTGCTTTTGTGGCCTTTGTGCCAGTTTTTTTTGATATCAATGCCATACATTCATTTTAATAGCAAATCCAGAACTGGTGCAGCTAGTTTATAGTCTATGTAGCATGATCTAGTACATACTACACACAGTCTTTGAACCTCTTTTGTATATACATCTTACTCTCTAATAAATGCCCTCTCAAATCTCACTTTGACATCATCTGACTACATATCAAATAGGCAGTACATGACATCTGAGATCCCTTGTCTTTGGTGCATTACAGACATTTCCCCCAAGACTATGTTGACCTGCTGTTCCACCTCGAGAAAACACATTGTGAGATGAATATAAGATGTTTGATTCCCCCCCCAACACAGTGCATAGGCATTGCAGAAGGAAAAATGCAGGTCTTTGAAGCAACTGATACAAAACTTGCCAAAGTTGGGAACAGTTCCAGGGTTGATTATGATAAGTTCGTTTGAGTTTTGCAATGTTGGAAAATGGAAGGTCAGGCTCTCAGAGTGGACATTCTGAGAAAGCAGGCTCAGCAGCAAAGGGCCAGATGTTGAACTAGCATTGCATATTTCGTAGTTTAACTTTTGGGTTATCCTGTAGAAAGGCATGCAAAATAAATGTTTTGGGCCAGCAATTTAAACGAATAGGTCATGGTAATCCTGAGCTCCCTAGTTTTCCAGCTATGTTCTATCTGACAGAAAATATAGTACTTGTATAGATATTCAACTGGTTTGAAGCTTGCTCTGTGCCCGGCATGCAGCTGGACTGCAAGCTGCAATCAACATTCCCAGAAACATCAGGGGAACAGGGGAGACCATCTGTTATGGACATTGGTCCTAAACATCAAGGAAACATTGGCCTGGTGACAGTGTGCTATTAGTGCAATTTGGATGTGGTGAGAATATGCCATCAATATGCGTTACACATGGGGAAACATTGTAGCCATGTTTCAACCTCCATATCCTGGACACATTCCCACCATTTGACGGTGTATATTAACAACCAAAAGCCTCAACACATCAGGACTAAGTTATCGTCTAGGGCCTTGCGCCGATAGACCTTGTATGCCTCCCTATATAACCACGCAATCACAAGCGCTGGCCAAAACAGCCGCTGCAGATACGACAAGCGCCGCCCCGGGAACTTGTGCTGAATCTGAAATGCGACCATGACCCAGATCGTTACGACCGTGAGTGAAATCGCAGCTGCGGCGTACATTTTGATTGATGGATTAGATTCCCCTGTCATCTCATAGACGTTCATCCCAAAGACAGACTGGGTAAAGGGAAGAGGATGAGCAGATGTTAGCATATACGATGCAAGACCTACTGCAACAAACGAGGCAGGCAGAAATATCATCGTCAGGAAGGCAATTTGTTTCATCTAGGGGGAGATAAGCTTTGAAACCATCGCATAGTGACGAAGTTGCTCACAGCTGCAAGGCATATGGATCAGCATGGGCTCTCAAAGCCAGACACGAGAAGCGCCTCACCTTCGCTATCCCGAACTGCGACCTCGGTCATCTTCACGGTTGTGGTATTGAACACCTTATTGGAAGGTATGTCACTAGACCTATAACAGCACTGTAAAATGTGCTTACCATGTTCATGACATTCTGGAGCCGATCATTATGCATTTGCTGTGCCATCTCAAGCCTCTCCACGCCCTCCAACAAACTGGCACACTCCGCTTGTACCAGGTCAACGGTATCTGGAGAATGGTATTTGTTTCGGAAATTTCTATTTGCGTGCGTAGAGATGAATCCGATGGCTTTCCGGAAGTCACGTAGAAGGGATGCGTAATGCAAATTATGCGCGCGTAGTTTGTGGAGCTCGTTGGTCAGAGGGGTCATATTAGATGTTGACATGACTTTGGTTTCCTGTGAGCAACATCGTTATTGGGCTGGGATGTTCCGTAAAGAGATGCAGGGCTGGCAGTACCATATCACAGATGTGAGCATACAACTTCTCAAATGCTTCGTCCCACCCATAAAATGCATGCCAGAGAAATATCATGAGTGCGAGTGTGGGGCAAGCTTGCTTTTTCATGATATGCTGCCAATACGCGCTGCGTCCTGAGTAGCCAATATTAGGTAGGAGCCGTGGATGTTTACCCTTGAACATGCCTGCAAAATGGATTCTATCTCGCATCTCTTCAGCGCCAGTGGTTGGGACATCAAATTTTGGGTGATAACTTAGGATGCTGCTGTTTCTATCCTTACGGATGATATGCACAGCAAGTAAGTCCTGTATAAGCAGTGTATTATCTAGGAAATTCTGAGTTTCTATGGAGTAGTAGCATATATTGAGGCCTACTGGAGGAGAGGATCAATGCCTCTTGTGTGTCGATCATTTGCACATCTTGTCCACAAAAAAAGGTAAGCAAACGATTTGATATCATACGCCTTGACTGACTTTGCACGCGACTTTCATTCGAAATAAAATCCCTCTTTTGGGGTTGGGTTAAGTTGATATCAGGATCGTCTGGAAGCGATCGCAAGAATGGAAGTACAATTGTCAAATCTAAATGGTCTTATTAATGAGATATCTATTTGGGGCGATCATAGGGACTCACGATCCTCATCTACCGTCTCTCCATCGATATACCGTGCTGGAGTCCAGTTCAAAGCGGATGAAAAGAAAGAGGGAGCGATTTTGAATCTGAGAATTTTCATTATCGCATGATGACTGTCGGAAGAGAACAAGTGTCGTACTCGGTCCCAACTATCTGAAATGCACTTCTAGAAACATGCCCGAGGAAGAAGCACCGGACATCACGTATGGGCTTAAGCAGCAATCAGCACTCAGTTGCAATGAAACTGAGAAAGAAGGACTGAACAGTATATTTGTCCTGGGGCTCGGGCATCTAAGCAGTTATCAGATGTAAGCAAACTGAGGCGAGGTATGTGCACGACTCTGCGTACGTTGGCAACCATCTTTACTGCAGTTAAGAACGGGGCACTGTGCTCCTCTGCAGCATTGACGGTGGGTAATCTTTGGAAAAAGGTATGTGTGTCGTTTGTTATGGCACCAACTGAGTTTGTTGTGGTATCGACTCTGGTATTGATGTGATCTGTTATAATATCGACTCGATAGATGGCAGGGACCGTGCCGGGATTATCAGTCATAGCCTTTTTGATTCCGCTTCTCTCGACTTGGGATGGTGTCCAGGTTGGGAAAATATTCTGCGGGTAGCGAACCCAGCATGTCCTGTCACATGTACTGTGGTCGCAAACCTGGGGAAGCGCTTCGCTGTCGGTCGCCTCTGGAATGAATCGTTCAGAGTGTCCACCTCGACGAATTGGGTTGATGCCAAGGACTTACTGAGGTGGACATCAACCCATGGCCATGGAGAGGATGCTGCGGCGTGGCGATGCGATGGAAGTGGGATTCGAGCTTTTCGAATGTCGACCACCCGATCTAGCAGTTTTTTTTCTGTAACCTGTGCCTTTTCAATATCTTTAGCAAGGGCTTTGGTGAGGTGGGGAGAAGTCATTGCAGTTAGTGCACCTAAGACGGTGTTGAGGATCCATTTTATAAATATAGAGAACAAGAGCAAGTGACAACGGCAACAATAGGCAAGGACAAGGATGGACCCACCAGTACAATCAAATACAAATTTCCCAGCAATCTCCATCACTCTAGGGTGTCGCTACTGGCATGTGCCATCTCCCACTGAATATTGAGTGTTCATGTGGAGTGATAGCCGTCGTGAATCAAAACTACGACAACAACTCCCCCTTGGTCGGGCCACTGATCAATGCCATTCAAATCCCACATGTAAAAGTAGCTGGTGGAAAGGAAATGCGAAGTTGAATCTGAACGCGATTCGTTCAGTGCAAAACGCTGCCGCAGATCCAAGGTGCACATCTACTGCATTTCTCTTTTTGTTGAAAATTGGGTTGCTTTCGAGTACACGTACCTCCTTTTTGATTGTAGGCTCTATCCTCTTCATTCCGACTGCAAATTTTCCACCCCAGCAGCTCAAACCCCCCTGTGCACTTCACACATCAGGGCCAAACACGAATCGGCGTGCCCTTTGTTGACCAGTAGCCTGGTCCAGTGGTGTAATGCCTACGCTTGGGCTGGGCGGTTGAATATACTTCAAGTTCTCGACGTTGCGTAGTGGTAAATTCGACAGGGATCTTGGGAGTCATTTGGTCTCTCAAGGCGAGATACCAGCCAAGGTGGCATAGATAGCTTTACCAGAGGCAGGGAAGCTGGAGAGACAGCCTGAGAGAAGCTGAATCTACTGGACTGGATTGGTACTTGAGGCTTAAGCATTCTCTCGTTAGACTACTATCATAGTAGCATCTCTTACTACATTCCTTATACAGCCGGCAATTGAATCGATTTTTGTCTAGGCTCTAAAAAGCAATTTGTGGTCCCGCTTCAGGGACTCCCTTTGATCCTGCTGCATTCATAACTTGTCCTTACTTCGTCGATAGTGCGCGGTTTTCCCAGTGGCCACTCCCCTGGGTCTACGTCTATAGGCGTTCCTGATTTTGGCACAATAGCGCATCCAACCACGAACACGTAATCTGCCAATATCTAACCAATCTTAGTGGAAGTTTTGTTATCAGTAATACGGGCCCAATTGGCCTCGGCTCTGATGCTCGTTTTCGACCAAAAGCCTCAAGGCACATCATGAGTCTACATCTGTAGGTCGGCAATCTTTGGGTGTCCAGACACTCAGCTGACTCAGACTTGATTGATCTTAGCGTCACTGCTGCCATACACAGGCCGTCATTCGTTCTCGAGCCTCAGGTCCACCGTTGCTTGCTCAGGACGTCCTGGGTTCAATTGGCTGTGCAACGACCAAGCCAATCTCTGGGCTTATGCAACAGAAGGCTGTTTTCTGAATTTGCCATTCAATTAGGCGCCCATTCGGCACCACGTGGGTGGGACACATTTTAGATCTCAATGACCTCGAGGCGAATTCTTCATAGAACTTACGACCAAGACATGAGGCAGAGCCCCATTGACAAGGAGAGAATTGTCCCGAAAGGGGGTTCAAATACTCTGGTCTAACACATTGCCATCGACGTTAGGAGGATCCTACTATTCGGCACACCATGGACTCTGTCTGTCAGACATACAATCATTCACGCTATTGGAATCTGGCGCTCTCCCACTCCCGCTTTTCCGTCTCAATTGGATCGACAACGTGTCACCACCGTCTAACTCCTTGAGGACATACGCCCTCTGACTGCCAAGTTCAGTTTAGATGTCCATCCTGGCTTTCCGGATCAGACTTGGCTACCCCCTGCGCCTACATTATGTTATAATGCCGCAACACACGATGCATGATGCCCTTAAATACCGATGAACCCCCATTTCCACCACAATACTTCTCGGTCCTTACCCCGACATGTCCAACGATATTCCACTCAAAGTTATCCTCCTGGTTCTGGGTATATGTCTACTGCTGTTTAGGCGTCACAGGAACAAGCGTATCTTCCCGCCAGGACCCTATCGTTGGCCTGTCATTGGTAATCTGCTGCAAATGCCGCAGGTCAATGCGTGGCTGACACTTAGCGAATGGGCTAACATCTACGGTGCGTAGCTGCCACCGCCCATGTAACAAGCACTGAACCCTTTCGTAGGCGATATCACCTACCTAGATGTCGCTGGACAACCGATGATCGTCATCAACTCAACACGAGCTGCAAGGGATCTTCTCGAGAAGCGTTCGCTGACAACTTCTAACCGACCACACCTTGTGAGCTCCCTTCCCTCATCTCCCATAGCCATGTCGACTGATAGAGGTGTTACAGACGATGGCCAATGATCTGTAACTGGTATTTCCCTTACCGCTTGGATAGCGCTAACTTGCATATTTTTGATTGATCAGCGTCGGATATAATCAGACATTTGCGCTCAAGCAGCATGGCGAGGAATGGCGCCACCAACGGCGCATGCTTTCCCAAGATCTGGGCGGAGCTGCGGCGCCGCGGTACTACTCCCTTCAGGAGCGGGAAGCCTGCCTCCTTGTCCGAAACCTCGTGAGGGACTCCAGCTCCCTCCTCGAGCAGATTAAACTGTGTGTCCCGGCTTGAAGGCCAAATCAGGCTATTCGTCTGCTCACTGTCCATACTAGGCGGATTGGCATCATCATCATCCGGGTGGCGTACGGGTATTATATCAAGGAGCCCACAGACGAATTCCTCACTCTCCCTCTCACGGCGCTGCGGCATTTCAGCGAGGCCACGGCGCCGGGAAGGTTCCTTGTCGACTCTATTCCCTTGCGTACGTTGCGACCTATCTGCTACTAAGGGCACCTGATCCTCATGTTTATCCAGTCAAATACGTGCCTTCATGGTTTCCGGGTGCAGGATTCAAGAAGAAAGCAGCTATATGGCGCAAGACATTTAATGATGCCGCCTGGGGGCCGTTCCGCTGGACGAAGCAAAATCTAGTAACTTATTCAATTCCTCGATCTGTGCCGTTATTGACCGTCTCCTCACTCAGTCCACAGGCAAAACTCTCATGCCCTGCCTCATCGGGAATATCTTGTCGAGTCAAGATTTAAGCGCAAAAGATGAGCATCTTTTGGTTTTCTCGGCAACGTCCATGATGGGTGGAGGCATGGATACGGTATGTATCTATATTTACGGTGAAACTAGGGGTTTAACATTTGGCACGTAGAGCATGGCCACTGCCTTAATCTTCCTGTTAGCGATGATCCTCCATCCTGAGGCACAGAAAAAGGCACAAGCGGAGATTGATGCTGTAATCGGCACTGATCGGATACCGTCCGTGCGCGATAAAGCCGCGCTGCCCTACTGCAGAAGCCTGGTCACCGAGGTGCTGCGATGGCACCCAAGTGTCCCGCTGGGTAGAGTGGTTGTTGTGGTGTCGTACCTGCCATATTGACGCTCCCTTCCAGGTTTCCCACATGCATTGGCAGAGGATGAAGTCTATGAAGGGGCTCATCTTCCGAAGGGCGCATACCTGATTCCTAATGTCTGGTATGTATCTCAGCGCTGCATGTCTGACATAGGGTTTATATCGTCCTCTAGGCATATGCTGCATGATCCAGCTGTATTCACAAGGCCCAGCGAATTCCTACCAGAGCGATATCAGAACTCGGACGCTGAGATGAAGAGAGTGACCGATCTCACGTTCGGGTTTGGACGGCGGGCGTGCCCTGGGTTCTATTTTGCAGAGGGCACGATGTTCGCAGTCATTCTCACCGTGCTGGCTGCGTGCAACGTTCTTCCTGCGCTTGACAGCAACGGGCAACCGATTAAACCTGACATCGGGTTCACATCTGGCACCATTGTGTACGTCGGCCCTGCCTTTTTCTCATCATTATTGCCAGGTGACTGAGGTGGTACCCGCTTAGATTCCCACATGAATTCCAGGTCCGCCTACAGTATCGCTCTGCAAAATCCCAGGTGCTCTTGGAAGAGGCGGCGGTCGCAGAACTTGAATGACTGCTTGGCGACACCGCATGACACCGCGTTTGAGGCAACTCCGTTGGAATCGCCAGCCTCATGTTTTGATGCCGTATCACTTCAGCTGGAGGTATCGCGTGTATGTATCACTCTGTATTTGGTAACAAACCGCTCGCCCAATTTCGTCCCTTTTTCCCATCACGAATCACGATGATTATGACCACACGTTTGTACTAGGTTCCTCTTGACGCACGGATAGAACTTGTACTTATGCACTTATGTACTTTGGATGTAATCCGCAAATGAAGTGTAATTCTAGCTTTTCATTTGGACTCTGGCAACCGTCCCCACCAGCCCCGGAATTGCCATATGATCCGATTTCGCGGGGGTGTTCTTCAAACTCAGACAGGACACGGCAATCACAACCTCTCCTGCACCATTCCACCACCACGCATTCCCCCATGCAAAAATATTTATTGGCGACTGGTTTATTTCACAACGTTGGATCTTTTTGCGCATAATGAACATCATAATAGTCTAATAATACTTCGGAAATAGCTTTTTCATCATGCAGAAACGCGCCATCATTCCAGGGCCTGACGACCCTGGCGCCAACCATCTTCAAATAAGGCCCTGTGGTACTAACCACTTTTGGCCGCCAACAGGCACCCTATATTTGATATTGTTGCGAGAAATTGGTCCCTTCCCTTGCCTTTTTCTCCACCATCGACTCTCGATAATAAGAGTATCGCACGTTGGAAAGGAACGCAGTGGACGCGCCGGGGCATTCCCTTGTCGTTCACAAGCCAAGCATCACAATGTATTTCTACGTGCGTACTCGAATGCACCCTCGCTTGCCTTGCTATATTGACCCACGAGCGACCTACAGAATACAGAGTTCACCATGGAATCGATGGCCATGATAGTCGCAACGACTGTGCTTGTACGTTCCCAACCCTGCCCTGTGCCCTCTTTTTTTTTGTGATCAAGACCTGACTGACCTGTACAGGTGTTCGATTACTTTCTGACGTTGGACAATGAAGTCGATTTCGTGTGGAGCTTGCCTAGGCTTACGTTCAGCACCTTTCTATTCTATGTGAATCGATACTTGCCAATCATTGATGTTTCAATCAGTCTTGTGGGTCCGTGCCATTTTTTCTCACATCAACCTTAATCTATTTTCTCAACCCGTACTTGCTCCATCCCTCAGCCGTCTTTAGAGGGAATACTCTTGAGGTATGTCCGGTCCCCCTTATCCTCCCAATGTGTTGAGGAGAAAAACTGATGATGCCTTCAGCTGTGTCGGAACCTTCATGTTTCAGCACTATGTGAGCACGTTTTTTTTGGGTGTTATGCAGATGAGATAATCTGGGGTTCTAGGGCTCACGTCAGGCAGTATCATAGTGGCAGAAGGTGAGACCCATTCTTTTGACCTGACGCCCACCCAGCGCCCTAAGTAACTCTATGCTGATTATGGGCCAACAGGGATCCTGACAGTACGCACATGCTCAATGTGGAGAAACGACAAGCTCATGGTGTGGTTGTCTCTTGCGTTTATATTCGTATGTTACCATTATCACTGTTTCGTTGCTGGTGAAGACCCTCATGCTCTTTCTTTACACCAGGTGGGATGCGCTCCTGGCGTTGCGATGTGCGTTCTCCAAACGCTTTCTATGTGTTGTACGTCCGGATTATATTTCGGCCCTTGTTGCTTCGACCTGAACACCCGTAGTTGAGGAAGTTCCTCCTGGAGGCGTGGGGTGCAATCTTGTCAAGGCGAGCAGGCACCTCACGGTAGCGTTTGGGTTCATCGCGGTGTGGGAGACAGGTGAGTTGAACTTCAATTTCGCTGGCAAGGATGGAGCCCTCATGTTACTGGTAGTAATTGTCAGCCTGACAGTGATCAAGGCCCTTGAGCACCGTACGTCATGATATATTACCTTAATCACACACGTTTAACGATCCTGTCGACTCCGTTCAGTCCGCAGTACCACCTCCAAATGGGTTCGGCAAATATACAAAGATGGTGTGCTTCAAATGATCTTTGTCTAAGCCTTATTGCTTAAATTCATTACCATTTAGGAATCGTTTTCTACGTGGCCATTCTCAGTAAGTCACTCTCCCTTTGCGAATTTCCTTGGACCAACCTCTATTGCAGTGCTTACGCTAGGGAATACCATTTACTTTGCCATCACCCAGGTTTGGCTTTCATTACTACATGTGATCATCCTTCTTACCTTGATGGTGTACTCAGCAACCCCACTACAAGCACGCCTTTACAGTGTAAGCCACGCAATCTTCTTCACCCCCTGCCTTAAGCACTGACGATAGCTTGAAGTGTTCAGCGTGTTGGGCATTCTGTGTGCTGCAACCATGTCATCCTCTCCATCCTGTCCAACAGAGGGAGGGAATACGAGCATAATATCCGTGCCGCGGCCCGACGGTCTCGGGCAGGCCATCATGGCGCGCAACACGTCGGAGTACGGACGACCGGTGAGGTCGACTTCCTGACGACGATAGACCAGGGCAACGCCCACCAGAACTGGCTGCAAACATGACACAGATTTTAGCCTCCGACAAATAAATCCAAGTGCGCAGGTTTTAGGGTGTGGATGATTATTGGGTGTATATATTGTGTAGGTTGGAAGGAAATAATACCCGCAAACTGAGTACTGAGTACTTGCCGAGATCACTGAGTGGTCAAGATGGTTTCACTCGTTGATCGTATATGTGTAATCGCATCTTGAGCTGTACTCGAATTAATCCTTGGCTGGACGTCCAACGAATAAAAATTCAAATGGGTGTATCACGCCAGTTGAAGATTTGGTATATTAATCAGGAGTGGGTATAGCGTGAACGCGTTTACATATTAGAACAGACTGTTTAGTCCAGTGCACGACAGACCGATAGGCAGTTTTGATAACCGGCTCATCCACGTCCACCACCCTCGAACGCAAAGTCCAGCTACTCAGACGTGACTGTATGACCTTGAATCGACTCACAACCTCGTCCATTGTCGGCCTTGATGCTGGATCCTCATTTACCATATCGTCTATCAGCTCCTTCATGAAACCTAGGCCCCTTTTCGCTGTACTGAATCCATCGCCCTGGGGATGTGTTAAATATATGTGATAGGCTTTCCCAACTGCTCGACATTACTTACCTCCAAAAATGTAGTCCGCATAACGTTTCCTAAGCAATACACATCCACTCGGAATGGATCACATGGCTCATTTGTTGCAAACTCTGGGACAGTCCGATCCCCACCGAAGCCTGGTTCGTCAAGGCGGAGCTCTGGCGGTAAGCTCATGTCATATTTATGGGATAGGCCAAAGTCAATGATGTAATATTTGACCGGTTTCAGCGTCCGAGTTGTTGGCTTCGATGGAGCGTTGTAATCCCGGTTGAAGAGATGATGGATGGGATGCGGTTGATCACGGTAGAGAGGCGTCGAGTCCATTAGCAAGTTGTTTGTCTTGCAGTCTCTGTGACGTTGTTCAATGATACGCGTATTACACAAAAATGGAAAGCTCGTCATACCGGTGAGCAACGTTATTAGCATGCATTAGTTGTAGTCCCTGTGGTGCGGAGTCTAGACCTGTAATTCGACATTGACGATCTAGGGACTTACATCAGATAGTTGCCGAAACAAATCGACAATCTCGCCAATTGTACTGCAAGGAACGAGGTGAAATTCCTGTAGCAGGGGCATTACAATGATTTTATCTGTGTTATCAGGTATATCGAGAACTTCCAGTATCGGGCAGCAGTGGTTTCGTGGGTCTAAAGACAGAGGGGGAATGGAGAACATGCGCCCAACTTCGAGCTCATCGGGATGTTTCGTCGGATTGATGCGCTTCAGCAAGACATGACGCCCATCTGATGCACGGGTCGCGTCCAAGATATGTGACCACTACCAACCGAAAGCATACATGAGTATTGCTTGAAGGCGACAGGAATTAAGACGCACATGAGCTGGTACATAGTCCTCGCAATCCATCCTGTTTTTGCTTGGGTCCTTGATCCAGGATGCAACCCAGTCCGGCTGGTATCGTGATCGTAGGACATAGCCACGTTCTTTGAGCCATGGTTGATGGTTGCGCCAGAAAATTTCGGAGGAAAATAGCTTCCCGTCCTGGAGTGTGCTGACCATCACCTCCGCTGAGACGAGCATTGGGAGAGGGGGTTAGGCTGGGAGAAACCAGAAAGTCCCTCTACTGGACCTGAACATATGAAAGGGCCAAAATTACAAAGGCGATGCCATCTTTTGTTCTCCTGGCGACAAGTTCACACGACCTTTGTCCAACAAACATGTTAGTGATGTTACACTGTACACACCCCTGCTTACCTCCGATATAAGAATCATGCATTGGGGTGCGAGCAGACCCACCCTTTGCTTTTCTCCCTCATTGCCTTGTTGCTGGATCAACGATGGCAACTTCTACCACACAAGGTCCTACCCGGACCAAGTCCAAACTGCATTTTGACATTGTTGGCTCGTTCTTGGCCTTCACCCACTCGCTCGTTCGACACCCTTTACCAGCTAGCCAAATCCTTGCCAAAGCTCAGGTCGACCTCGATGCAGTGGTGCGTGATCTGGGTGATGCTGATGCCGAAGTCATTGGGGAGCAGATCATCGCCGATATCTTCCAACGATGGTGCAGGTAAGTCAAACCCCCATAGACGTATTCCCATGTAGATGAGCGTCACTATGGCCTAGCACGCAAAACAAGTGCCTCGACGCACTCTTGGACCTCGAGCAAACCAGAAATTATTCAAGGCGCTTCAACCCTATCACCCGCAGAAAGGCAGAGCAACTTCGTTCTGATGCGAAACGAATTGCATGGGCTGCCAAGGTCCGTGTCCTTTTTCCCAGGAATTCGAGCTCTCACTTAGCTTATCGCTATACCGCTAGAGCGCGTCTGACAATACGAGACTCGGCGGAATCCTTGCAAGTTCTCGGGACGTAGGTAGTCGCCGGAGGTCCAAGCCGGTATTCGTAGGGGCGGCGTACGCGTTAGACTTGCGTAAGGCGCCAGCACCACGACGGCCCACAGCGACTGGCGATGTCACAGATCAAACGCCCAAACCTGTGGTTTGTTCTCCTCCAGGGGACAGCGCAGTCGGCCGTGTTGACCCCTTCACTTCGTCAACCTCTTTGCTCCTAATTCCTGAAGAGGTATGCCATGCGAGACTATTTTTGCTAAGCTCAGCTTAATTAAAGTGTGTAGTCCTGATCAGTTGTGCCCCATGCTCGTGTTCCCTAGCTCCAGTAGCATTAATCATTCAATCGACATCCAACTTGGCGATTGTTTTGTATTTACGAATTTACGAGATGCGACTTGCACCCCAAGCAAAACAACACCCATGTTCGATAGAATAAACTAGCCTTGCCGCTCTGCACCTCAACTGTACACAATCGAACAGGGAGTTCTTGAACGCCGCGCGTATACTGGTGCCGGAACTATGATGGTGCGCGTACAATGCGTGTGGTGATCCAATTCCACCTGTCAAGGTCGAGCGCCAAAATACACAAAAACCACAAATAACTCGTGATCTTGGCCCTGTCCGTGTCTTGAGCACTATAAGGATAGACGACCCGTTGGAGATGGGAGTGGGAGATCTGGCCTACTGGCCAGACCCCAGGTCGCGAGGCCGACAGGGGACGCCGGCGGGTCACCCTGACGACCTCACTCGGGTCTGTCGTCTTGTGTGCGTCCAAGGTCTGCTCAGTCATGTCCAAGGGCAATATATAGTGATATATATATATATTCTTTAAAGGGAGTGGAGGGTGGGACAAAAGAAAGGATGTAGGGTACGAAAATAGAGAAGGAAGGAGAAACCTGGAACGTATGTAGGTTCACGTGACACTGGGGCCAAGAAATTGACCCCGACTCATCCCTCGTCGGGGGCGGCACTTTGCCTCCGTGCAGAATTACCCTGTATCTTCGGTATTAGATGAACTCCACAGGCTGTTTCTGATTCAACAATACAAGTCGGACATGCTCAGGCAGCCTTCCGATGCACCGTCACCCCGACCTTGAGGCAGATTCTGCCTCAGATTAGAATACATTGGCTCATCGGCCCATAGACACAGATCTCAATTGCCTCCGACACTCCGTTCCTGAATCATGTCCGGCTAGGGAACCGTATTTGGCCACCGCTGTGGGCGACAGTGGGTCCAATTTCAGAACAATAGCATTAAATTAATCGTTGTCATGTTGAGTGATTATGGATTCCTAACAACTCGCCTGGACTGCCAAGATCCGTGTACTACGGGCTTTTGAATTTTGAATTGGCTCATCGCGGAGAGGCTTTAGAGCTTTAGAGCTCATGTCCGACAATACGAGATTGGGCGGTGTCCTTCCAAGTTCTCACAGAGGGAACCAAGGGGCCAAGTGTGCAACGATAAACGGATTTTCAAAGTATGACGGATTTCATCCAGTGCATAGGAAGTGAAACCACGGTCCAAGAGCATATAAACGTTTACTGCAAGTCCAACTACTTAGACTCGACTGTATGACTGAAATTCCCCGACTTTTCAATAGAATCATGAGCCAGGAATGTAGGCTTGCAAACAAGATGCGACATTATTTGTATATGTCATGGTTTGGGGGATGGTATAGAGGGAACTCGTCTCACAATCAGGGCAAATTGTCTACTCCAATGTAGGCAAGATCGGAGAATGCGAGCAGGAACGTGTTCTTTGGCGCTCGAAATGCGAGAGCGAAGTTTTAACGCGCCCAACTGTCCAACAATTATCTCAAACCGCTCAACGACTTCATCAATCGTTAACCTTTCCTTTGGATCATCTTTCACCATCTCCGTCACCAATGGAATCATGAAGTCAAACCCCCGCTTAGGAGGGTGAAACTCATTGCCCTATCAGTCAAATGTGGCGTCAATCATACAGCCAAATGTCCAGGCATATCTGTGCTCACATAGAGGAAATGGTTGCGGATGACATTTCCAAGGCAGTAAACGTCGACGGGAAAGGGATCACAAGGATCCGGCTTGGAGAATTCGGGCACCGAACGATCTCCACCCCATTCAGGTGCTTCAAGTCGACTTTCAGGTAGATCCGTGCTGTCATACTGCTTCGATAACCCGAAGTCCACAAAGTAGTACTTGACTGGTTTCAATGCACGTGTTGTAGTCTTGACCTCGCCGCTATAATCGCGTTTTAATTGCGGTTGAACGGGATGGGGAGGGTCCAAATAGAGCGGCAGAGAGTCCATCATTATGTTGTTAAATTTACAATCTCTATCAATCGTCGCGAAATGAGATCTATGGCATATATCTAGAACGAGCCACATACTG
>JASFDG010000471.1:2818-16668 GCA_036937095.1 Phaeolepiota aurea
CTCATAATCTTACCAAAATGCGATGCCAGTCCCTTACGTCGAGATGTATATCCAAGTAAATATGATCTATTCAGCAGATATATTTCACAAGTCTGACATGGTCTCTAGTCAACGGCGGTAACACAACATTCAGATTCTGTTTGTCTTCCTCTCTATTCTGAAGGTCCATCTCCTGATTCATGAAATATAGTCTCTGGAAACCCTGGCGCTTGGTTCTTGCATTGGTAATTTACCTGAACCATGCTTGCAACAATCTTATACTCACGACTTTTTAGCCACATTGATTGGCATCTCGAGGCCGGTTTGGCTGTTGTATTCGCTGAAGCACCAGAGGACAACGTCGTTGGGCCGCAAGCCCAGATTACACCGCAAGACTGGAAGGATCTCTGCCCCGCTTATGATGCACTCGAAGCCGAGTTCCAGTGATGGTTTCCAGTCATTGGATGCAATGGGAGAAAACAGAAATGCCCGCCGACTAGTTAACGTCTATAACCTTTTGTATCTTTTGAGAGTCTCGCGATATCATCGATGATTGTATCATGGAGATGCCAGGTGCCCAAACCCTGATAAGAAAATAATCCATCCAGTTCGCGCAGTCTAAATTGAAGACATAGCCAGCAACGATGTTCAGACGTACAAACGTTCACTAGTGGCAAGTTCGTAGCACAGGCTCTAAGTGTCACTGAACATATATCGCCCCCGGAGATCTGTCAGCGAGGATTGGGAGGTTTGCAGTGTAAGGGTAACCTGGGAACAACCAGGAGGTAGACTCCAAACTCGATTACAAAGACGGCTAGAGCCGACCCCCATATCTGTAGAGTCACATTCGTACAGGTAGCGCGGCAATATACTGGGATCACACTTGAAAGCTTGAACATTGAACACTGAACATAAAAACAATTACATTAAATTCCTAATTTAATCTTCTTGGTACGGGGTTTATGAACCTCCAATCCCCGTTTGCGTTTACCCATATTCTGTAATGGATCTTCAAGACCTTGCAAGAAATCTACAGGTGATAGTTTTTTCGTTGCTTGTTTGATTAATCCCATATTCAAGCATGATATGGGATGTCCATCCTCATCGGGATCCTCTTCGAGACACCGCTTCAGATTAGTCTGAGCAGGGAAAGAAGCGACAGCACGGAGCAGGCTGTACTTGCCGGCGTCTGTGCGCCGATAAGGAAGATTGTTTAGACACTGATATGTCTCCTCCACGAGGTTGGGGTACGTTGTTGGTGAATATTGCTTCCCATCCTAGGACGAGTAGTGGTTCAAGTTATGCAAGAATCGAAGAGGCATGTGCAATTGACCTTATCTCGAAAGAAGTTTGCGGGCGTTACACTGCGGAGGGCGTGGCGAAGCAGTGGTCGAGATAGAGAACCGTTCTTCCCCAATGAGTATTTGACCTGGAGTACAACCCATATACAGGACCCGTCAGAAAGACGCAAAACAAAGATCAAATCAGGGCCCATGGAAACATGTGGGAAGCATATCGAAGCAGGTGATCGGTGCCCCAGCCACGCCAAGGTCCCTTCTGGCAACTTGCCGTTCGTACCCAGCGTCACGGAGGGCCCGCAAAATTGGTAGTGCCGCGCGGACCCCGCCTCAATACCACCCCCCTCCAAACGGCATATGGCGACGAGCTCAGCGTCAAGATCAGCCCATGCTGGGCTTTGCCGGCTAAATGTAAATACATCACCTAGTCGCCGCTTTTGTGAGAATAACATATCGATACAGAACGCAATATAGTTTTCGAATCCGTTCGAGGCAGGGTCATGCAGATGAATCTGTTTCGCGAAATGCTTGTAACTCGTTCGATGATTGGCATTGATCCAGTGCGTGGCGGCAAGGAGCACTAGAGGTTCATCCACTGCAACAGTTTTCGTCTCAGGGTCGACGAATCGAGCAAAGCCATATTCGACAAAGGTTGCTTCATCTTTACCCAGACTCCCGGGCAGGACGGATCTCATGAGGTAGTGCGTCGTTAGTTGATGGATTGTTGTTAGCATATCGCTACCTTGAGAGAGCCGTTAAGCCTGGGTGGTAGATCAGGAAACGTAACTCACTCTTTTTTAACTTTGAGAAGTCGAGCTTGTACTGAGATAAAACTGGGAGGGGTTCTCGACCTTCTGCTTCAACGTAGGTGCTGGCATCGGTGATGTTGAACTGGGTGAAATGTTCCACATAGGCGTTTAACAGCCCATGCGGCCTTTTGAAGCTGTTTTGGAGGAGTTCTGCGACGAAGCCAGCTGTGAAACGGTACCTAACAAGATTTTCCATCGATTAGTACAAGAAACCTGCTGCGTGTTAGTGGCGTACCTGCCATGCAGCCAATACCATAGCCTCTCGAGCAATCGAACGCCTGCTGGTGCGGTTACGAGGCTGGGAGGAAGGTATTTCAACAGGTATCGTTTCTGCACCTCTATTTGATCAAAGGCGCCTGTGTCAGAGCACCAACGGTAACGCGAATCCTTCATGATGGCAGAGGCCATTGCCTGATCGACGACATCCTTGGATATCCCTGTGCCCGCAACCACCATGAATACGCCCTGACCAGAAGACTGGCCTTCCCATGCACGGACTATCTCACGGAGTATCGGGCGGTGGTGGCCGTGCTGGTCGGAGCGGAAAGAAGTGGTGTGCTGCGTGGCGGCGAACTGTGCTTCGTCGAGCACACAGAACAAGGGGGTCTGCGCCATAGTAGCAACTGGGGAAGATGCGCCTCCAGTATGGTCCGAGTCCATCCTCGCACAAAGGCTTCGGGCTTTGCCCAGGATCGACTTGGTTTTAGCGTTGATGAAGCAATCGGACGCCGCAGCGAGTGTATTGGATAGATGGTCGAAAATGTCCCAGATCTGGGGGTGCACGAACGACGGTTGGAGTTGAACCAGGAGCCAGCGCGCCTTGTACACGCTCGAAGGTTCGTTCTCTTTACGGTGCTTATGCATGAGCTCGGCGAAAAGGCTGAAGATCACGAGGCGCGCAAGGAATACCTGGCGAAATATGCGGCTGGCGATAACGCGGTTGGTCTTGAGTGCAGCATTGTAACTACCGGAGCTTGAAGGCGGGAGATTTTGTCGGAAGCCGGACGCTTCGGGGACATGGGTCTGAATGCTGTTTTGAACGTCGCTCGACCCCAGAAGGCTGGAATCAACGAGGGAGGTGAAATAAAAGCCCCAATTTTCACATAGGCCCTCTAGCAAAAGACGAGTCTTTCCAGATCCAGAGGTATTGACAAGGAACCTGGCTCAAATCAGCCTCCTGCAAGTATATCCACAAACTGAAGGGAACTCACGTATGGTTATTG
The DNA here is from genome assembly GCA_036937095.1 of Phaeolepiota aurea. Classification (NCBI taxonomy): domain Eukaryota; kingdom Fungi; phylum Basidiomycota; class Agaricomycetes; order Agaricales; family Squamanitaceae; genus Phaeolepiota; species Phaeolepiota aurea. The sequence goes on from JASFDG010000471.1 coordinate 6,128, forward strand.
GGCATAAATATATTTTGCAAACGCTTTTGCAGCAAGTTATCATCCCTGAAACTCCCTAGGTCATGCAAAAGGAGATTTGGCTTCCCTTTAAGGCACGGTATGCGAAGGTGGGAAAGGTGGGAAAACACGGCGCCGTCTATCGTCGTCAGGTCAGGAGTCCAGATGGGCAATGTTATATCGCCCAGGACGAGTTTTGTGACATTCGCCTCTATCTCGGACATGAGCCCATTCAACCTCACTTCCACCTCACGGTCATCTGTGACCAAGCTTTTGACTGGGATGGTATCTGGGATCCCAGTATGGATTAGAAGAGTGTAAGAGGAAAAATGTAACGCGACGTACTCCAGGTCCGGATAGTCTCATATTCCTTCTGTTCGTGCGCAAGTTTTAGTGCAAGATGAAGGCCACCATCCTCTGATAACGCCTGAATACAGCCAGACAGAGTTGAATATCTCGAGTTCGCATCGACGCGACAGATATTCCAGAGAATATAGGAGGCTTCCTCAAGGATTTCAACGTCAAACTTGGAGCATTGCGCGTGTATGTCGTGGTCGGTCAGAACAGAATACATCCAGTGAGGACAAAGTCACAGAGATGTTGGTGCTCATAACTTCGGAGGTGAAATTGCTTCGCGTCCAACGTTACATAACCATAACCTTGTCATTTTTTTGCGCGTCACGTTGTACATATGTGGCAACCCATGATGCTAATAGGGTCTGATTCAATGGGCAATAAAAGCATACAAGGAAAGTAATAATCAAGAACCATAAGACATATAGAGGGGTAGAATAAAGTGAAAATATATCGGGAAAGTGGTTGGTGGAAATGGATAGTGGTGGAGACCGAGGTAAGATCGAGCAAAGTTCAGAATGAGAAACGCCTTTACCTCCGTAGAAGGAGCAGAGATATGGCATCCAAAATTGCTGTCACCATACGGTCATTGTCATGTGCTGCGCACTCATGGAATATAATCCTTCCGTCCATTGATTTCTTTCGCACAGGGTTCCGTCATGCTCAGGTTGCCGTCCGCACAAAGACCGAGTTGGCGCAATTCCACCCGCTGCAGGAAATGCTAGGGACCTCGAGTGATTTCCACTCTAGATTAGTCTGTGCATGTGTTTAGATTGTTGCCTGTGCTCGGAAGGTTCAGAGCCGAAACGTGGCGTAGGAGGCGAAAGTATACCTGTCAGCCATGTATCACATCATGTACACAACCATCACGGGTCTGGTTCGAGCTTCTCTCCACGTGCGAGAACACGGACAACTTTGCTCGGCTGTGCAACCATTTCCATCATTGCCATGACGGCTGGCGGACGTTCAACAAGTCCGACCTTAGCGGCGCCATCGTTGGTTGCTGAGGTTCTACGACCCCTGGCACCATGGGAGGGGTGAAGTCGCTTAGGTCTCTCATCGTCTTCAGCCCCACGACCGGGAAGAGTTGGGTCAACCTCCAATAAAGCGATGTCGGCTTTGGCTGCCCATTGTGTGACCAATGTCCCTGTGGAGCGAGGCTCATGCCTGTTAGCATGAGCAGCAGATGGAGCAGGGAGGGGGACAGGGGCCAATTGACTATCGTGCAAACCATCGCCTAGTTTAACAGGGACATTTATGGGTGAAAGATTCGGAGGCGAGGAAAGCACTGCCAACACAACTTTTGCTTTTTGGGAGTCAGGTCGTAATGGTATGTCTGCCCGCGAGCGAGCATCTTGAGCGCCACCTTCGGCATTGAACTTAAGAGTCGCTTCTGGGTTTTCGACTTCCCAACGGGCACAGCAGATGGTTCGACGGACCCATTCAGGAGCTGAATTCAGTATCTTGCTATCTTCCTCCCCTTTGAAAGTGATTTTATCCCATAGGACGAAGGCGTCGTCTCGCTGGACGCGGATTCTTGAGTTAGTCCCAACCTGTGCTTCAAGAATGCGCGATGCTGCACGAGCTCGCTGTGCGAGGATGCTTGTGCCTTTCTTCAAGAGATCGAGAGTATTCAGCGCTAAATAATATTAGCCAAAAATGGTAAGGATAAGTACTGGACAGCTTACCTTCCAATGGAACAATAACTATTTCTCGCCTGCCATCCCTGCACCACTTCTTGACCTGATATAGAGCATGAACAAGCACACTCGCATCGACAACCACAACGTCCGCATCTTTCTCTGGTTTCCCATCTTCGATGGATTTGTGTTTGTGATGTGCAAGGCTAGCAGGAGCTTGACTTTGGCTCCGCTCTCCGAAAACGGATGTCTCTTTTTCTTTAGCCTCCGTGCCCCGCTTCCTGGGCGCAGGCTTAGAGCCGGGCGAATTAGGTGCACGGCGTGGGGCATTCTGAGTGTACCCGTTGGCTGCCATCTGACGTCTATCCCTCCAGTTTCCAGAACCGGGGCCATTGCTGACAGACTTTTCGAGCTGCTCTACCTGGTGGTTTAAGAATGCAGCCCCGAGTGCGCGAGACATGGCGAGCTTGTTCGCATTGTTATTGGAGACCTACAGCAGTTATGTTCTGTTTGAGTTGTACATCGTTGCAGGCATACCTTCGTTTCTGCCATGGACGATTGGCGTTGCTGTAAGAGAGCTGTGAGAATTGGCTCAATGTGACTACTTGAGGGCTGTCCAATGTTGCTTAGTCATCCCAACTCCTTCCCATTATGTAACGCAACTGCTGTTGCATAGCAGCCTTTATGGCATTAGAAAACTTCTTTTGTTCAGAAATAACTGTCCCGACGAGCAAACCTCGCTGAGCTGCGCCGAGTTGGGAGTTGCAGGTGTCTTTCTACCGGTTATTCGTAGGTGGCCACTCTTAGCTTCTCGATGATGTATACATAAAAAAAACGCGGCAGGCACGATCAGGGTCTGATGACAATCTGCGGGCTTCAAATTTCAAACGAAAACCGATTTTTTTTTACAGCGGAGCCACAGTTTTTCCAACAATTTGTTTAATTAGCAAGGCTTGGGTGCATGCAGGGCATACAGGCAACCGCGCCGTGATCTCTGCATAGGAACTGCTATATTTGCGCGTGTTACGGCAGCAGTCAACTGTTAGATGGATGTTGAAAAAGCACCACTCGAGCCTCCGACATCATCTACCAATCCGGACTTTCGCAGATGCGAGCAAGACGGTTGCGGTACAATGATCAACAACCAACTTAGAACACGGATTTGCGACCGATGCCTAGGTCGCATGTACGTGTTTGATGTAGGCCACTATCACCCTCAATCTGATCCAAGAACCAACGGTTATTTACCATCTGTTGGCCCTTCTAATCCAAATCAAAGAGAGAGGAGATATATAGACGCTTATGGACTAATACGCGTAAGTGTTTTATGATCCTTGGCCAATGGCACGACGCTGACAAGGTCATTTCAGAGTGGACAATCCCAGCCTCAGAGGCCTCATTTTGCTGCGCCAAATGGCTCACAGTTTCAGCCGCATCAGCCACAGCCAGAGGTCCTGAAGATGAAAGTGCCAAAGTCATCTTTAAACGATGCCACTACTTTCAACCATTTCAATGCCAAAGGAGAAATCATCACAACTGTTCCCAAATCTCAACCAATATCTCATGTGAAAATGGAAGAACCTGAACCAGTTCCTCTCGTATTTCAACCTGACGAAGGGCTCCGAGTTGTCAAAGCGGAACCGTCTATTGTTTTAGAAGTACCACTAATTTTCCCTGTGCGCCCAGTCTAGCATTCAAACCCGAGCTGTCCCTAATACTGTTTGTTAAGTTTATTCCGGACAGCGATTCAAGCATGGTTGATGATGGTGAAGATTTAGATGTAGAGGGCCTGGAGTTGTCATACCCGGAGGTGCGCATTCTATACCATATCAACATGCTTATGCCTTCTGACTGCGCCACTTAGCCCGAATCAACAACCTCATCCAGTCCAATTGCCTCTTCATCACAATTACCAGTTATGTATATCCCGCTGCATAGTTCAGCGCAACCTCCCAAGCGGCCCAGGCCTCACATACCTCTGCCTCGTCGTGCAAGCTCACAACGTGGCCTACCGTTTTTCGAACGTGTCCCTGAACGATCAGTTGGTAAAATAGTTCGTTGCACCCCATTTCGCATATCATGGCCAGTGATTTACATCGCTCCAGGTTCGACTGTGCAGCAGCACAGGTTGTGCCGGCGTCATCCTACCAGGATCTTCGTCCTCGCGATGTCCCCGATGCGTTATGGCTGCATGGAAAGCAAGGAAGAGCGACGTCGCCAATTTACCTGATGTGAAAGGGAAAGGAAAGGCGAAAGCGGTGGCTTGGGCTGATCAGGTTGGCGATGGGCAGATTGAGGAGATGGAAGTGCAGCTCCCTAGACCATCATCCACTCATGGTCAGACGCCGAAGTTGCGGATTCCGTCCCTTCAATCCCAGAAAGGCGGTTTGAAGAGCGCGTTGAAGAGACGTCAGGGAGAGAGTTCATGGTCCTCCCCCGAGCGGCCCCTTGTGACGGACTTCTCCCGAGGAGGCCCAAGTGAGGAGCTCGCAGAATCACACACCACGCTGCTCTCAGCCTCATCGTCGTCCACAGGTTCGAGCGAGAAACCACCCCTACGGACATCACTCCCCGTACATTTACCCCCACCTTCAAGATCTTCTAGCGAGAAACAACCACCGCCGCTTCCTGTTCGCTCCAAACTTGTCATCAAACTTGGAAGGAGGAATCTGGGCACGCCGTCAATTGATGTACCACCTTCTGTCCCCCCATCTCCCGTTTCTCCTATACGACAACCTGACAGCACCAAAACAACCATAGGAAAAGAACCTCTTGAGCGGCCACAATCCGCTCTGGAGGAGGCAGATACCATCACTGGCTGGGATAGTGATTTGTCGGACCTTCCTAACTCTCCTAGAGAGTCCGAATCCGAGTTTGAATCGGAAGATGAAGAAGATTCAAATTCTGAACCTGAATTTGAATCTAGATCCGGCGCTAAAGAGGTTCGAAAACATATACCCTCACCCCGTCGTCCTTGCATTGAATTCCACTTGCCAGGCTCGTCCCTCAACAGGGCTCAAGATTCGGATCCCCGCGCGTCCGAGGTCCGACGGGCCACCTAGGCCCCGGTGTGCCTTCAGAAGCTGTGGAGCCATCCTTCCTCTCGACTACCGCTGGAAATGCTGCGTGATGTGCCGTGCCCACAATCGGGAGTACCAGCGGCAGCGACAACAGCTGCAGGGCAGACACGCGAGGCTCGACGAGGAGGTAGAGCGAGCTCGCGCGACGGGGCCGGCGTATCCAGAGCCCGAGGGCGTACGTGGCGCATCTATACTTGATTCTCCCCCGCTTACGTCCAAAACAGCGACATGCTGTCGTTCCCGGCGCGCAGCTATGTTCTGTGCAATCGTGCACATATATACTACCTCCTCGAGAGGAATATCGTTGGAGGATGTGCGCGCCGTGCCGCGAGCGGACAAACGCCCTGGCGCGGCAAGCTAGGGAGCGGAAAATCTGTGAGATCCTGATGCCCCTAGATGGCCCCAGCGTGGAGCCAGATACCAGGCCCGCAGGTGAATCGCTCGTGAGTGGTCCGCATATTTCGGGTATCCAGGAATGCAGTGCCCATGGTATCCAGGCTTCGGTTTACCAGCGGCTTGCGCGGGTAGGGAATGTAGCCCCGGGGAGATGCTTCAGTTCAGACTGTGGAATGCTCCTTGATCCAGCGTCACATTCGAAGGAATGTGCGCAGTGTGTTGCACGAAGACTTGGTCAAGCAGGCCGACGGAATAAGCTAGAGAGAGGACAGAGCCAACCAGCTGTGATGCCTCCGGTCCAAGTACGTTATTACCCAGCCCTTCGTAGACCCATCTCTGATTGCCCAATCCCCATGCAGCCTCAGGCACCCTCGGTCTATCCTCAATATAAATCGCTAACATCTCTTATCATGCAATTTTCGACGTTATTGACTGACTTCTTGCACGCTCAGTCCTACTATCTCTTACGAACACATCGGACTACAGACAGGGCACTGTTCGGGTTTGATGGCGAAATTTCCGTTGTCGCCTTGAATTTCGATCTGTTAGCCCGCCGGCAGACTGTGGAGAACAATGCCCTCGCCATCCGGGCGGACATTGAGGAGTTTGGGCGCTTCAGGTTCAAGTGAGCCTATAGTTGACCTTGGAATTGAAATCATGACGCTGATAACCGCACAGGCCGCACCGATTCGTTTCTGCCTCCCATGGCGGGATTATCACTCGGTTTGAGTGCGCACGCGAGGTCAGGCCACAAGCCGTATCACTTGTGCCGCAATCGATGACAGCTCCCCCGTTTTATAAAGTAATGCAGGGCGAGCTGGAGATTGCTGTGCTTGTCGACCGTTCGCACCATATCCTTCCTGGAGAAAAAACAATCATTCGCTTTCGCCTCATAGGTTGAACGAGTTGTTCAGTTCCTTCGTTTACCCGTTTAGATTTGCAACCGCTATCACGCAGCTTACTCTGTATTTCCAACTATGGCGAGACTCTTTCATACCACAGCGGTACTTTAGCAGGAAGATCAATCTGTGAACCGCCTTGTCAATGTTTCATCCTCTGCCTTCTTCATTTCCTCCGCTTTAAGATTCGTGGCAATAACATAAGTGGGGTAGTCAAATCCATCAAGGCGCTCAGTGGTCATCCTGACGCATTCGGGCGCCAACTCTTTCAAGCTTGCTCTGGACGCGGCCCACGGGTGAATCCAAGCAGTCCTGGGCCACTTTGGTTGGGTTATTGCCAGCCCAGATAATGAGGTCCTCTATAGATATGGCAATTCGGTACATGAACAAGGTGACGTGAGGGCCAGGCTTGTGGCGTCACTCCGAAGGTTTGGTGCAGTGGCGCTCCTGTAGATATAGCATATATGATGAGCATATGGAATGGTTGCACCTCAATAGGATCTTACATCTTATGTCAAATTTGCAAGGAAACTTCATGCTGAACGTAGTAACACATTATTTTGCCTAGCTGTGTGACCGTGTAATGATCACCTCTTACATAGTTGAAGGAGACAGTCGGATATACGCTGCCTCATATACTAATTCACTTTGGGGCATTGCGCAAAACTACCCAGCTATATTACGATACCATAGTGGTACTTTTCCGGGAATATCAATCAAGTCCATAAGCCTCTTCACTAAATCCTCGTCATCTGCCCTCCTCATATGCTCGGGAGAGACGGTTCAACTTGTATATCTATTAAAAATTCCTCCGTTGGTGCGCTAGTAAGCTCGACAAAGCTAGCCTTGGACGCCTGAACCTGGATACAGTCCTCAAAATATGTAAGTAATATAAGTAGCTACTCTATTGTAGTACAGAGGGCCCGAAAAGATGACGAGGACGGGGACAAGCATCACCCAAAGAGGAAGTGGAAAAAAGATCAGCCAACACAAGTGTTTAGCATATACGGCACAGAGCTACTCACCAATGTATTATTCATATCTGCATCTCGCATTTACAACAACCGATCGTATTTGTCGTTTAGTAGGCTCACCTCTAGCTGACCCAAATCATTATCAGAATGCTCAATGTCTTCGAACTCTACTCTACAACATCACCTAAGAGCGCGGAGCAGAAGGCCCAGGATCAGTACGCAACCGCGGTCTGACGATTCTCGTTTGGGGAGCATGGCGGTGGTAGATACTGCCCGTAGTAAGCCCTCGGGATCTGTCCCGTACTTGGTCCCAGATGGCGGCCTCACACACAGGAAGATGGCTCCTGGCAGTGGGTGGATGTTGAGTCATGCTGACATCAACTCCATATCGAAGGGCGATGGCCCGTAATGTATCACTTGGCTTGATGGATGACAGTACTTCCATAGAACAGGTATCCTGTTCCGCGGTGGTGGTCTGGCTCATCGCGAGGTTGGACGGATCGTTCACCAGGCTGGAAAAAAGGTGGTAGATCTTGCGGTGCTTCAAGGCGTACCCCGAAGGGCCTTCCCACACATTGCCATCCTAGAAGTCCTCATTTGCCTACTTTCTTAACGAGTTGCTGCGTGTGGCCATTTCGCCGTGGCATGATGTATTGGGTCTGTCTGCAGGCTTACCTGCAGCTGTGATTGCGAACCTCATGGTTCTTCCTAGGCCGGGCAACCTTTTTCAAAGGTCATCCACGGTTTAACCACTCACCGTAGAGTATCACATAACTTTAAAGGTACAAGACGTTCATGTTATATCACATACAAATACGGTGATTCAAGGCCGTGAGGTGGAATGCCAATGGCGAAGGCTTCAAGCGATCGACAGAATTTAGAAGTAGTGAGAAAGTGACAAGAGATTCTCCAGCCAATCTACATTGGTACCATCATCGATAAAGATCAGGAGAGCCAAAGTAAAAGGCGTACTCATAAGCTCCATGTCTCCAGGAATGCTAACCACTATATTCATACCACTTTGGCTGCTCATCCGTTCCTAACAACGCCTTCAGCTTGTCGATCCTCTCCTGCGGCGGAAGCTTCATCGCGCTTTCGGAGTTGTTGGAGGCGAGTGTAATGCAAAGTGCTGTATCACCGGCGTCAACTTTGACATTTCTGAACAGCGCACGACCACTAAGACCGGCCTTTGCCAGCAGTTCAAATAGGAAACGTGTCCGGTGATGCATGCAGGACTCTACGCCTGGAGAGCCAAAACGCGCCTGAGCCTGTTCTGTATACCAATCTCTGTCTACCACGTATCCGTGATAAAGTTGTTTGCGAAAACGCTTGGTTCTATGCGGCTTCCCCTTTGCAGTTGGAGCGACACTGTTGGAAGGCGTAGAAGCAACATTCGGTGAAGGCGCAGACTCCATGCTATAATAATGCTCGTTAAAGCACACATTCGTTTCATAGATTGGTACCAACCAGAAGGGAGGTGCTTATGAAATACGAAGGGGATGTTGATGAGGATGAGGAAATGAACTCAGATGAAGAAGCCACAAAGGATTTATGTCAGCATGACAATCAAGTGCCGCCCCCATCGAGTGGGCGAGGCCGGGGCGAATTCTTGGGCCCCCAGAGTCACGTGCCTCCGCATAGTCAGTCGCCAATTGTTGCATATCCCATGTATTCACTACGCTACATTCTACCCTACCAACCGGCCCCAACTGGCCTTTATAACATTCCTTCGATCCCACCCTCCACTCCCCTTATACATATCTATGCCCTTTAGAGACCTCGAGTAAACGCGACAACAGACCCTAGTGAAGGCTGCCAGGGGGTGACCCGCCGGCGTCCCCGTGCCTATCAGATGACGGTGATCAAAACTGTGCCGAGCTTGACGCCATAGAGGAAAGTCTCTTTATCTGCGAATATTACGCTTCCTGAACGCAATGCTGCTCAACGCCTCCCGGACTTCATCATCCTATATTTCTGTTTACGACCTCTCCAGCCTGAACATCCCCGTTTTTCACAACTAGCTAGAATATACATCATGCGCGAATGTTGTCCCATCATTATCGAAAATAAACATAAGTCTGGAAGCCCAGCGGAGGCTGGGCACGCCAAACTTGTAACGGATCTATGGTGTCTCGGTGTTACAATGTACTGGTGTTTGTCCCAGCCTATATCAGCGACCATGGGAGAGATGTGGTCGCAGACTGCGACGGTCATCCGACTTTTGCAACTAGTCCATGACTGGCACAACACTGCCCTGCAGCATTGACGCATGCATCACGGCGCTCGCCTATTGTGAAGACCCCACTGTCTTAGTCGATGGAGGGCACTGGTGAGGGTAGGGTGTTAGGTTGACTCGTGAGTACCCTTTCTAATCAACCAACTCATTGCTTCCGTGACTTTGATCTGACTGCAACTCAGGTATTGTTTGCAGCGTCCAGGGGCCATGTTTGTGAGACCTATTTGATCCCAATCGGTTTCGGGAATGAGACTGGCAGGACTAACGAGGGTCAAGGTGAGCATGCCGTTCCTATTTTTCTCCTAGGAACTCACAGAACCACAAGCCACCGCCTTAAAGACCGCTGCGCCCAGTCACTTGCGTTCCATGACTATTCGACCGCTCTGCCCACATCAGCGCTCTCCTTTGCGCATATACTCAACCCCTGGAGTTATGGTGAATCGTGAGTACACTTGCTAATCAATCAACTTGTTGTGTTCTGACCCAATGCATGCCATTGCAGCTCGAGCATTGTTTGTAACATTCAGGGACTACGTCTGGGAGAGCTAGTCGAGGTGAGTGATGGTGACATACTGGATATGCAGTATCTGTGCTGACGAAGTACTAGCAGAGTCCATAAACACCACAGGAGACTCACCGATCTTACGCATAGACCACATTTCGAACGGCCGCCAGAAATCCAAGTTGACTTCCGGAGAACAGGGGTGGCGGTCGTATGCAGCTGCGAATGTTGGCAATGTAAGTGTGATGTGTACACATATGACATATACTTACTTGATTTTCAGGTTCTCCTCAACCGAATGCTCCACCGTTGACCGGTTTTCTAGTGAGTAGGGTGTCTATACACTCGTAGGATGCTGACCCTCATTCCTTGAACAGGCGCCTGCATTTCCACTTTCCTTTTCTAACAGGGCTTCTGAATGTTTACAGGAAACGGCTGGGCAGTGGCAGGCATGCTGAGAGTG
>JASFDG010000472.1:4875-15221 GCA_036937095.1 Phaeolepiota aurea
GAGCTAAAAACAGGTAACCTGCTGTCAAGCTTCATCAGCCAGGATATCACGAGGTCGGGCTGGTAGAAGCAGGTTCCAAGGAGGAAGCTCCAGTAATAATTGCCGTATAAACGTCCTCCCAATTTATTGAATCATACGTGTCGTATTGCTTATATGGCATGCTGCAATCAATACAAAACTTTGCTCAATCGTTGTACTTCGTTTAAGAGTATATCACCCTGCTTCACAACGGTCTCATATTGAGCATTCTTGAGTGACGGTCGGGTGGTCTCTACAATTCCATTAACCTTGTCGATGGAGCAGTGTAACCGGCCATTAGCGATAAATCGGGAGAGTTCGCTGTGAAAGATTGAGTAAGGTATTTAGGTGGTACGAGGCTGGGCTACCTGTCCACAAACTCGACACTGACGCCAAAGGCAGCGCCCAGACTTTCAAGCGTCAAACTTCGGTAGGATTCGAGTAGTTGAATGTATGCGAGAATCCTCATCTCCCGAACATAGTACCGCGCATGAGGTGCGAGAATCCGAGAAGTGAGGAGGTGAGTCTGTTCGAGGGTGGCTGTGGAATGTATGAACAAGGAGTGAACAAAATTAGAGGATGGAACTCACCAAGGGCGACGAAGAATTTATCGTAGTGGCAGTCATACAGGCTCTTGACGAGTTCGCCGAGGACGGGGAGCTCTGAGAGGACCTGATTTACCTCTGGCGCATTGATGATCTGGCCGTTTTGTCAGTTCGTCTTCTAAGATGGCCAATTAAAAGCACACCTTCTTCTTCAAATCTACGCGCTTCAGGCTAAGAGTATTTGCGATCACCGTGAGAGCAACAAAGTCATTGTAGGAGATGAGTTCAGTGGCCGTAAATGTAGAAAGGGCGTCGAGGAGAAGCTCGCCCCCGCGTTTGAACTGTCGAATAGAAAGTAAATGAACGCCGTTGTAGACTTTTAGGCGATTTCGTCGGTCCCAGTCACCGCCTTCATCGATCAATCTGCATAATTGTTAGGACACAGGGTTTAGAGGACGCGATAGACACACACACATTTCCGCTTTGCGCATATTCTCGGTCATGATATCTTGATCTCCAAAGAAGAATCCAATCCGGACGATCGTGAGGACGATATCGATCCGCGAGCCAAGACCTGGAGTCTTTTCGAGGGCTAACCTTTGTGCCTCGAGAGAACGCTCCTTAAAGCATATCAGTTTGAAATTGAAGGTGTAGGACCGAACCATGACGCACCTTGTCGCCGATTCTCGTTAAATAGTTTGCCCTTGCTTTTAGGGCATCTGATATTTCTGATTCGCCTTCTGTCTTCTCCGCCTCTGTTAGTCGTTCGTCGAGCTTCGTCAGTTCTTCCTCGTTGGCCTTCTCCATCGACTGGAGCAAAGCCTCATCCAAAGTCAGGATGGATGACGAGGTGAGTGTCTTGTAAAATGGGGCCATTTCTATCAGGCTATCAAGTGCAAGTTCTACAAGTTAATTTCCTACTCACGATCTGCCTTGACGCCATCTAGTAGTTCTTTTCGGGCTTTCTCGTGCAGCGCTGAGCATGACGGATTCGAGAGCAGAAATACGTTCTGTGGTAATTGGAGGTTGGGAATGGGGAGAACAATTTCATCGGCCATGGTGGTATGCGTTTGAGGAGGATGAACCCTAGAACATTACGCGTCGATGTCGTGGGAAGATGTGCATGACGCGTCGTTTTGCAATTCATGGTGACCAGTCCAACCTTTCACCCATGTCGCCCTCTACAGATCTCTTGAAGCAAGCAGAATCGAGCTCATCGACAAACCCATCCAAGGCGGAGTCTCTTTACAAACAGATTCTGACAAAAACAGCTGGTCAGTCTTCGAGGCTTCTGAGTAAGCATCCCATCTCACTGGCTTCCATAGGGTCGAACGAAACACCACGAGATGAAGATCAGTCCCAAAACTTGCGAGACCAGGAGACGGCGCTAGTGAAGCTGGGGGAGCTATACAGGGATCAGAAGTATGTTTCCAAATGTACTCTCACTGAATGGACGGTCATTTCTGTTCTAGAAATGCACACGGATTGGCAGAGGTTATCACATCGTCGCGGGCATTCATGTCTTCCACTGCGAAGGCAAAAACAGCAAAACTTAGTAAATCTACTGTATCCTACCTTTCGTGCTTATCGTTGACCTCGCTGCAGTCAGGACTCTGCTTGACTTCTTTTCGTCAATCCCAGATAGTCAAGACATTCAGATGAAAACGTTAACTAATAATATTGCATGGGCCAAGAGCGAGAAACGCATCTTCCTTAAACATAGTCTCGAAACGCGTCTTGTTGGATTGTAAGTGCACTTCAGTTCTTTCAAGTAGGTTGCTGATCTCCATCTAGGCAACTGGATGCTCAACAATATAAACCCGCCCTCGCTCTCATCGATACCCTCTTGACTGAACTTAAACGGCTAGATGATAAAATGATTCTCACCGAGGTTCATCTCCTCGAAAGTCGGGTTTATCGTGGCATCGGGAATCTGGCGAAAGCCAAGGTACGCCGTGCAGACTTCAGCGCGGACGCCGTATTGACACTCGCTTAGGCAGCACTGACGTCTTCTCGGACTGCCGCAAATTCTATTTATTGCCCTCCGATTCTCCAAGCGTCCCTCGACCTGCAGTCAGGCATCCTCCATGCAGAAGACAAGGATTATACAACTGGCTATTCATACTTCTTTGAGGCGTTCGAAAATCTATCAACGCAGGGAGATGAGGGTGCTCTTAACGCGCTGAAGTATATGCTCCTTTGTAAAGTGATGCTAAACCTGGTACGTTCGGCTTGTCAAAATGGTGTACCACGCTTATGCCCTCAGCCGGAGGATGTGACCGCGCTGCTCTCGATCAAGTTGGCCCTGAAGTACGCACAATTGCGAGAGGTCGAGAGTATGCGGGCGATCGCGCTTGCGCATCAGGGTCGAAATTTGGCCGACTTTGAAAAGGCATTGCGGGACTACAAGGCCGGTATGCGGCAGACAGACCCTCATTACGCAGATTGCTGATATCTCGGTCTAGAACTCTCTTCTGACCCCACGATACGTTCACATCTGGCGGCCCTTTATGACACTCTCCTTGAACAAAACCTGTTACGCATCATCGAACCCTATTCTGTGGTCGAACTCAAGCATGTCGCTGAGGTAGTTGGCCAGGGGCAGCAGGCAGTAGAAGCCAAGTACAAGTTTCTCATTTCTTATTAGCCTTTCCCGGACTCACCGCTCGACCGCACAGGCTTTCTCAAATGATATTAGATGGTGTGTTCCACGGCGTTCTAGACCAGGGCCGCGGCTGTCTCTTGGTTTATGACCAGTCTGAAGTCGATGTGAGTCAGATGTAGTGCTGTGCGTGTCATAAACCCTTATGCACTGCGGTCACAGAACACCTATGGCGCGGCTATTAGTACCTTGGAGCAGGTTGGGAAGGTCGTAGAGTCATTATATGCCAAAGTGAGTAAGGCGGTACCTTGTGAGCCTCACTTCGCTTACAAATGCCTCATCAAGACCGTCAGAATTGCATAGCTTTGTATTTCCGTAGTCTTCATTATGGGCAACCGTTTTAAAAACCTCTGCAGTGCTCGAGACAACAGATCGAACGCATGGCGGCTCCGGGATGCACCACCAATGAGAGTCGCACACTTTCCAATCTAGATCATGCTATCAAAATGAATGAGGGATTATGTTGTGTTCAGCGCTGAAGACCAACAAGTTCTATGTCAGGCATCGTGGATAACACTCGACCCTTCGGGCTAATGAGAAGATAAAGGCTGAGTGCTGAGTATCCACACCCCTTCTTCATTAAGGTGAATTCCCCACCCAACAGAGGCGAACCGCGAAATTGCCGCGTAAGGGCACGTTCGAGCTTTGAAGCATCAATTGCTTTAAATAACCAGAATTTACCAGGGTATGACTGGGATCAACCTCTGTATCTCCTTGACCATTGCTTTTGGCCCGATTTCAGCTTGACACCCCTTTCGTATGTAAGAAGCCCACGCTGTTGTTCCTAAACTGGGGGCGGGTATAATTCATGGAGGATATCCAAGTTCAGATCCTCAATAACCCTGATATGGCCAATCAGCCTCAGCCGTGACCATCGAAACTAGGTGTTCGCAATGCCATAGATCGCAACGTCCTGCTGTCTCTAGGCAGTTTTGATTGTCACAATCAAAGGTCAAGTTATTGCGCCACTTTTGCCACAAGCCCACTCCTCGAAGGTGTTTAATCGAGATTCACACTTCACAAGATACTGATCATATCAGCTGGCCATCTCATTTGGGCGTCGAATATCATGGCCGGGAGGAATTCCTGGCGCCAGACTTTGGGCAGGGGAGCTTGAAATAGATATATCGAACTTTCCTGCTGGCCATCAGCTGGCATTCCCTCCTATAGATCCGGGCGTACCACAACGGTGAGCAATCAATCATAGAAAGGCACAGCACATTCCAGTACAACAAGTAACATTCTGCGTGACAGAACTCAACATGATACGAACACAGGGGACCACGACACAATTAGCTTCCCCTTCTTCCACGTACTGCGCTTCTTCATTATATAAACGAGGTTAGAAGATGATATTTCCAATATCACACCCAGCCACGATGATTATGATTTTACTCATCCTGTCGTGTATCAGGACGACCCTAAAGGCCACGCCCCTCCCAGGGATGACCTCCCTTGACATCCCTCTTGAGAGAGCCTTAGCAGAGTGCCCCTCGAACCCAGATGATAGAAATACGCTGGATATCGTGTGGAGCTGTCTCGCCACAATTTTTGCGTGTACATGGATCACTGTCCACCCCAACCTCTCCGACCCGGATGACTCGTCCGCTACGTGGTTCCTACGAAAGGCACAGTTGATGGCATACGCGCTAATCATGCCAGAGGCTGTCTTGTTCTGGGCAATGCGTCAGTGGTTGGGGGCGCGCAATATTGCCAAAAATATCAACCTTGGGTACTTTTTGCAAGGTGTGTGCCAGGACAATCTCCTAGCCGTTTCCCCTTCTCCAGTTTGAATATGCGTTTATGCCCTTGTTAGATGAGCGGCGGTGGACTATAACCCACGGCCACTTTTTGCAAATGGGCGGGTTCATGGTTTACATTGATGGTAAACCGCATCATCCGCTCTCGACTGGGTGGAAGCTTCCGTTAAGAACCTCGATGCGATTTATGGACAGGGTCGATGTTCCGCAAATCACCGAGCGCGAGATTGAGGATAGAAGCAAAGGTGACTTCCTGTCCAAGGGCCTCGTCATCCTCCAGACGACGTGGTTTGTCGTGCAGTGTTTTGCGCGCGCGTTTAGAGGGCTCGTGGTCACCCAATTGGAGCTTGTGACGCTCGCGTTCGCAATGCTCAACGGCCTGATGTACTACTTCTGGTGGCATAAACCTCTGGACGTTCGCTGCGCCGTCCCCGTTTATCTCAAGGAGGTCAGAGAGCCTCAGCACTCGGCAAATACGAGTATCGATAAACCAGACCATCAAATTGCCCCAGAGCCAGAGCTCCTTCGCTCTCCCGACCTGCGCCCTTTCCAAAGTCCACTTGCCCCCGAGTTCGTTCCTGAGCAAACAACTCTCCTCGGCACATCGACCGAATATTCTGAAAGATATCCCTCCCCCACGCTCGATCTCGACAAGCAGACCTTGTTCCAAGGGATCCGATCATCCATGACGTTCGACAGGCTCCTGCGACGCCCTTTCATCACACCGTTCCGGGACATGGCGCGCGGGAACTCCCAGCTGGATCCCCACTCACGCAAGGTGCCCACCTTCTACACAGCGCGCGCACACTCGGTCTTGCGCGCGCTCTTCATCTCCTTCTGCATTGGGGTCGCATTCGGCGCAGTGCACTGCGCGGGGTGGTCGTTCACCTACCCATCGCGCGCAGAGCGGTTGCTGTGGCGTGGTGCGTCGATCGTGATTACCGCCGTCCCCGTATTCGTTGTGCTTTACCTGCTCGTGATGGCGTCGTTCATGCTCGCCGGGTTCCCCAAGCCGAACATAGAGATGTTCATCAGCGGCGAGCTTGTCGAGGTGATCGTAGTAACCGCGGTGGGGCTCTATATTATTGCGCGCATCTCGCTGCTCGTTCAGGCACTGATCTCACTGAGAGCGCTCCCCTGCGGGGCGTTTGCGACGATCCAGTGGACGGTGAATTTTCCACATATATAGCAGGCCCTCGGCCCTATGACCACGCCCGTTGGCCGTATAGCTGTGATGGTAGATCATGACCCATGTTTTGGTGACCCATGTGTCTTAGGCAAAGACTTGCGTATGTCCAGATCGAGAACGCGATCTCAGTGGCGAATATGTCACTCCGCATACGTGGTTCGAAGAGGATGGATTTCGCAATGGTCGACATTATCCCTGCGCTAGATTACATGTCCTCAGTGCATACCTATCATTAGACTGGAATGCAGTTGTCAAATGGACACCCGACTTGGTCACGGAAGTAGGCCTGGTTTATAGGACGTCAACCAATTCACACGAAGTTCTCCATCATCTCCGGTATTTCAAATTCAGCCCGTGGTTCATCAGTAAGTGTGTGGGTAAATAAAAAATATATTATGGCCATCTCCAAAAGTTGTCAAGATTTGATTCCCTTTAACAGAGCAAGCACCGGCATAACCTGAGATCCCCAAAACATTTGGCTCTGGGTGGTGGTCATATGTTCTTGGTACATCAAGTGCTGGATCTTCGTGAGTACTTACATCACTTGCGAAAAGTTTCAAGCCTCAAGCCCTCATTGATGGCTATTAGTTAGTGGCGCTTTTGGCTCCCGGCACTGACATTTCTATCAATCCCAAGACCTCCCTGCTATATATATGATGGGGATCTTTTTGTCACAGTATTGTCCAGCCCTGCTAACAGTCATCGCTCTGTGCCCGCCGATCCGTCGGAGGAATAAGCCACATGACCCACTGAGGACGCTTCAGGGACACACACACCGCCCACACTTGTTACAAAATCGACCGTAACTGGCACCATGAAAGTTGCAGGCGCTGCGAGTTTCCTTGGAACAACACTTAATGAAAGCACTTGCGCAACTGGGCGGAACGCCAGTAATGCTCTTCCCTAATTTCCAAGGGTGGGAGGGCCTGTTCCTTGGCGATACAGGCCTGGTTTAACTCAGGTGGAATCCCATCCATATGGCTGTCATGGGCGCACATGTAGCTCGCGAGGACTGTTTACCACGCCATTCAGATCCGTTTCGGAATGCCCACCAGTCTCCCACTATTAATAGTGTTCAAGCCATTCAAGAAATTCTCCCTCATACCGCCCCAGCGATGTCCAGCGAAATCGAGGCGATATCCGTCTTTTTGAGCGGCGTGAGGCTAGCGAACAGCTTCGCCGGTAAGCATTCCCTTTTTTTTGCGGCTATTGCGACGCCTCTGCTGATGCGGTGTGACCCACATACTCAGTGATGGCAACTGCGTGGACGATGTGCGTCTTTGTTCGTTTGGTCGATGCGCTGGACTACTAACTCAAGGCCCTCTGTAAGCTATGATCACGCGTTGACCTTTTCGGACGAGGTGCGTTATATCTGGAAGAAGAAAATGAGGGTCATGGATGGGCTCTACGTGCGGCATCTTCCCAGGATCATCAAGCATTCGCTGACTCCTGCCCCTGACGATGCTACGCTTTAATAGGTCATGGTACGTTCACCCTCTGGCCGACTAGGCGCGAAGCTCCCTTATGCACTTTATTGAACCTCAGATCCGTTATGTGATGATTGTGAATAGTTTGTAAGCCTTGCTCTCGTGTCAACGGAAGACTTGGATTCATGTATTCTTTTGTGACCCCCGTATGCTGTAGCGTTTCCTGTTACCGTGCGTCCTCATTTATCATTGATTGAGGGCGTTATACTCATATCTTCTTGTGGGTTGTGATACAGATATGATGACTGTCTGGACGGACACCAAGGTATGAGCTCTCTCTCTGCATCTGTTGCATTAATCATTTTTTTATATACCATTGCGATACCCTAGCCGTGCGTAATTTGCCCAGTTCTGGTCAACGATAGCTGTGTTAATCCTGCGCTGCAGATGTGAGCCTCTCCTACTCGTGAGTGAAATTTGTGCTATTCAAGGTATCTCCGGCTTATCTGTCTTCAATAGGCTACGGCTGGTCTCGGGGCAGTCGTCGTCTCATGTTCTGATATCGTTCTGGCCTTGAGGTGAGCTGTGGTTCAAAAAGCTGGCCATCTAATCAGACCTTAACATCCCCCGTAACAAGATTATTCTGGGCATCCTTTTGCTCTTGAGCTTTGGTAGGTGGCGCATCATATCGATCACAACCTGTTAGGTTCATTAAGGGCGTGAACCACCTCAGGCCAAAATGTCTATGGGTGAGCGGATTTATGTGTCCACAGAAATACGAGGTGAATGCTAATGGAGGCGCTAAATTGGTAGGATGGTCATGTTGGGCGTGCTCTTAAAGGTCGAAAAGAGTTAGTAGCTGATGCCATTTCCGAAACAAAGGGTGTAACAGCTGAATTCCTGTCATTGCAGACTACACCAAAATTGGGTTAAGCCTCCTAGAAATGTTTCCGATGGGGGCGTCCCAGCGATAACCTCTCCCCACCGGCAGGGACTTGGTAGCGGGGTGTTATATTTTGCCAGAACGTCAGTAGTATCCCAAGTTTTCAACAGTTTTGCCTTGGCACCAGCCCGACCTGATTCCGTCGTTCTTAGCTGGCGCGGGCTTGCCACTCTACATCAAGCTCTCCTCTGTTCCAAACGCGGTCACGGTGAGGAGGTCTCGCAATTGCGGGGTGAACCCGAGTCGGAGTCGCAGCCATCTAACACTCTAGAATGGGAAGGTCACGACCATGTTCGTGCTCTCCACATTCCGCTGCCTGCAGACCATCTACCAGAGTGGATTCCGCCACATGCCAATCACGACACAGTTCCTTAAAGACGGCATCATCTGGTTTACACTTGTCTTTGGTGCGTCCTCTGAGGTTGCCAGCAGTGCTTGCCCTTGTTCCTCTTAAATTGATCCATCGCCCCTTAGTGATCCTCTCCGCACACGTGACGCTATTCCTTGTGCGACCGCAGTACGGAAATGTGCTAGGACTGTGCGTCAGCTATTGATTCGGGCACCTACCGTTGATAACAACGCTGATGCTCCTTGCCCCCAAAACAGCCCTTACGCTGCGTGAGGCAGACAATATTACAACCAAATTAATCTAACTGACGTCTTTTTCCTGTCACTACTAAACAGCGCGTACTGTATCAGCTCAACGCGGGTCTTGATCGGCATGAAGGCGCTCGCCCAGAGGAGGAGAGCAAACGACACCACGGTTATCTCTGGGACCGAGCTTCGGCCGATGGGGTTTATGCGCGGCACCGCGAGCGGTACTGTCACCACCGATCACTCGTATAGCACGGCGGTGGACCATAAGGCGTAGGATGGGTACGGTGTACCCCTTAGTGTGTGTGTGGGAGGGGGACTTTTGCTGGGCTGGCTCGCGGACCTACCCCGATTGTGTAGTTTATTACATGGTACAACCAAGTCAATGCGACGGAGGGCTTTGGGGTGCGAAGAAAAGCCAGATTCAGTCCCACTATATTGGATTTTTTTTGTTTACTCAGAATCGAGACCCTACTTCGTTCAATGGCGCATTTGGCAGTAATGCGTCTGCCGTGGCTGGGTTGCTATGGAATAATATCATGAAACAGGGTATTACCATGTACTTATATGTAGAAATGCTACTGCTGTAACAATGGAGTCGATGGACCCTTGGGATGAACATTGTCTCCTGGCACTACGGATGGGCCCTGTGTTAATATGATGGCAAGGTGAGATTTGGCTAAGTATCAGGAAGTAGTTGTAGGCAATAAGCGCTCTCGAAACCACAAGAAAGAGTATAGTAGAAGTACGCATCCCGATAACACGGTATAAACCCCTTGTCGATCGTCTTCAGGTTGGTTTGGACATTTCTACCTGGCTCGGAATCGAGTTTGGATGTGAGTCCGAGTTGCTATGGCTGAATGAAGATCTACAATCTTGTGCAGTGTGAACCGGCAGGCGGAGGTGGGTGAATATGCCAGCTCATTATCCAGGAGGGGCGGGAGGTAGCCATTATCAATCTAACCAGGCTGACGAATTTGGCATGTACTGAGTACTGATCGATTACTCCTCGCCACAGTGATTACAGTCGTTCCCCTCCCGCCAACATTATAGTATTCTTGCATAGAATGGGGTATGTTTTCGCCCACTTACATCCCTTTCCCACGGATACCCCGCGGGCCATGACGCCAGGGATCAGACCCAGCATCGCCGCGCATGCTCGCCTCAGCCCGCGCGGAGTCGACGAAGGAATCGTTGCACAGCTCACT
>JASFDG010000475.1:0-16546 GCA_036937095.1 Phaeolepiota aurea
ATACTGCCGCAATCGGCCCGCTAATTCAACTCCAATTATCGAGGTGCCTGTTTTGGCCTTAGTTGAAAATGCTGGGTGATGGGATGCGCCAAATATGGGGCTGGCAGCGTTGAGACTCAATCGAGATTTCGTGAGGGTGTGGTCTGATGGGGGTAAAACGACGGGGCCCAAAGCAGTAACACGTAAGGGTTCCGTGTTTGCCGATAGACCAAACCAAAGGTCCTAGCAAATCTCGGGCTCGGTCGCTAAATTAATCGCTATGCGCGGGGAACAGGAAGCCTGAATGGTTTGCAGAAGGGAGACGCCCTGTGTAGGAGGTAGGCAGCGATCAGTCAAGGAAACGTGCCGGAGAGCGTTAAAGGTGGAGAGCCAATGTGGTAGGCGAGCAAGCGTAGCGTCTGTGAAGTACTGTCGCTGTTGAGCGTCCAATTCCAATTTTCTGACGCTTGTCAATAAGGGTTCAGGGACAGCATTTGTGGGGGGTTCGTTGATTCTCAGCCAATCCTCGAATTTGCGTCCGTTTCTACATTCAATTCTAAGTGTGAGGTCGTTCACGCAGGACACGAAGCAGCGCAAACTATCGATATGCGTGAAGCTGAACATCCGTTCACCAGCAAAAAAAGTGACTTTGGTGAGGGCAGGGAATGTATGAAGGGGAGGGAAGAAGCAAGAGAGGTACTCCGTGGATGACTTCAAGGACTCTAATCGCGGGAGTATGCCTTCGGGTAAAAGGCTGGGCTCCTTTACATTGCCATGGAAATCAAAGGATGTGATAGTGGGATGGCGCGAAAGAAACTTGACGAGGGAAGCAGGTAGCAATGCATTGTTGCAAAGGACGAGAGTGGTGAGACTGGGCAGGCGGATTTGGTCGACAAATGAGGAACAGTCGTTACTGCTCAACATAAGCTTAACTGATAGGTGGGTGATTGGTGAAGCGTTGATCATCTTGATGTATGTCGGCTGAATTGAGGATTGTATCGATTGAATAGTACATGCCTGTAGCTTCGAGGTGATATATTGCGTAGGCTGCATGTTCGAGAAGAGGGTTTTAAGCCAATTTAGGCGAGGTGACGTGTCGGAGAGCAGTGATGATGATTCGAGATGTTTCACGAGTAGCGTGGTACATCCTTTTGACACAATGACACCGAACAATTCCTGCACCGTTAACTTCCACATGTTTCCAGAGGGGTTCATGAGGTGTATCTGCACATGGCCAACGGAGGACAGCTTTAGAACGAACCGTGTCAAGGCTCGGGCCTCTTTAATCATTGAACTTGGAGAGTTGAAGTTGACTGTTAGGTCACACGAAAGATAGGAGATTTTGAGGCCTAAAGCGTCGAGCGAAATGGCGAGGCCAGGAAGAGCAATTATTGAATGGTTGTCCAGGATTAATTTCGGCGAGTTCAAAGATATGTTACATCGAGCAAAAAGTATGTTCAATGACAGTATATGCAGTCTATGGCACACCCGAGCGAGATTGAGGAGGTCCTTAGGCCGTTGGACATTTTCAATGATACTGTGCAAGATTTCAGTCGGTAAGTCTCCAGTTCGCTAAAATATATGATGATGAGTTATTAGCCTACACTATTCCGATTTCGTCATCACCGAGATGGGTGCTGGGACTTGCCTTCATAAGATTTGTATTTATAAAAACAATCCAGTTCTCCAGTGTGGGGTTTCGAACAAGTGGTGGGTGTTGAGATGAGTTTGTTTTGTCCTGTTGCAACCATGGTGATAACTGCAGAGCAACGGAAAATAGCCTCCGAACATGATTGCAATGATAAGTTGCCAACTTGATCCAACGGCTTAATGTTTTTCCCGAACGACTAATTAATTAATCAAGGTGGGCGGCTTACGCTTACATTACTATCAGAAGCACTGGAGAACGAGTACAGCAGCCTGTGTCTGCATTACACGACTTCGTCAACAACTCGCTAATGCTTAAGTAGCTCCAGCGCCGCCGGAGTTCCAGCAATCCTCTCCAGCCTAAACCAATCATATTTGGAATATAAAACCCGGCAAGTCACGTCTGATGCCTCTACTCCATCGTCCAGGAACGGGTATGACAGATATTCAGTGAAATATTGTGGGTGATCAGGGGGCCCGTAGAAGATGAGGTTTCGAATGCCTCGAATTTTGTACCTGGGAAGCGAAGGTAAGGGTATTGAACGCTAAGATTTGCGGAATACTCGCCGTTTATAAAAGTGGAACCGCTCGCTAACAAGCAAGAACGATGTAGTACCTTTGAAGAATGCCTGTCGAGCTCGAGAAATGTCTTGATTAGAGGAATACCTTTATTATTTTGAGTGACATGGATGGGCGGGTAACAACTGAGACTCACTCGGACAAGACAGTGAAGGGTACCCCTGCATGCTTCCGGAAGTAGTTATGCACGCGTATGAAATCAAACGACGATGGGACAAAAACAGCGGTATTCGTGCTTTGTACTGCAGATTTCAAGATAGCAGGCAGGAGCTAATGGACACACGTCAGATATGTGGTGGCGCGAGGGCGGGATTGAGCCCCACCTGGAATGTAAAGTAGTTGAACCGACGATCTGGCTCGTCCTTTGGATTGGTGCAATCAAATGGGACGAAATTCTAGGAACGGTTAGGATGAGGTGGGAGATACAACGCGAAACTCGTACTTGATCAATACCGTCTGGCACTTCAATAGGTGACCAACGTTTCTCGGTCCTGACCTTTCCGGCAACGTTTTTAAGCGACGAGTTGTACAATGACCTGGTCTCCGGAGTTTCGAATGCTGATAAGATGATTGACTGTCGTAGGTATGCCGCACTGTAAATTTCTAATCAATTTCGGCGATGATGTCCGGCAATTCAGGAACGGACTGCTCATCGAGATACCAAGGCTTTATCCTCGAGAAGTCGGTGTCATGGGATTCCTTCGGTAATTTATTTAGATGGAACATGACAAACTGAAACGGTATTGTGAGAGGTGGGGATGCTACATTATGGTATCGGTGTACCTTGACATGTTCCCAGTTTTGCATAGTGAGGGCGTCAAGTTGATCAACGACCAATATTTCGATGGACGACAGGTAATCGGCATGTCTATCTAATTTTCAAAAAATATTATTCCCGGTATTGAAAAAAACACGCACTTCTCCTTTTCGATAGATCGCCTTAGTCCAAGGGGACTGGCAAGTATGATGTCAGACCCGTAAAATTCCGCGAACATCTTGACACTCTTCCTGGTCATCTTCATCCCAACTCTGAAGTTGTCATCCACGTTCCCCTTAAATGTCTCCACATGGTCCGCAGGGTAAGTACCTGGATCTGCGGTAGCGAGCTTATCAACTGCTCCGTAGGGCAATCCATACTCTGATATGAATCGCCCCTGATTTTCTATTTGAAACGAGGGAGCAGGTGTATGTGAGGTGATGGCTTGAAACCAATCAAGTGCAGAAGAACGGAAGGGTAGAAGGAAGAGGATGGAGGGCCTTGTAAAGCCCTGATCTTGAACGTCTTCTGGTAAGGGGTCGTCAGGGTTGTTTTTTGCAGCATGCGCTAGTCGCTCATTATTTTTTAGCACGCGTCGACGTTTTCTAGTTCACGCTTGTTTTAGTTTAGGTGAGGGTATTTGGACAGCAACCTACTTCGTTACATGGTCCAATGAATGTAATGCAATGGCTTCCCGTAGGCATTTCCGGGACTCCAATGGAGTGGATGTGAGATACAGGTCACGTCGTGATGAAAGTGTTGAAAGCAAGTCATTCTGAAGATCAATGTGGTCTGGAAATTGGAATGAGCATGATCGTTGATAGACATGGAATAGCCTACGTCGGGGTTGTTTCTCCAGCCGTGAGTGGAATGGAGTCTTCAGCCTATCAATAATCTTCGATAAAAAAAAAGGCCAGTGTGAGAAGTGAGAATTTCTGCCAGTGCAAAATACGCACATCAATGTCAGTTGATAAGTTCGGGGCACTAGTGCCCTCGGGTCTTGATGCAAGTGACGTTCCCAGCTTTCCGAGAGTCTCTCGTGATGTAATCCAAGCATGTTGGTCCACGGCTGTCCTCGATGAGGCTGTAAGCACCGAAGGTTGTGGACCGAAATGTAGGTCATATCCGTCAATAACAACTAGCAAGTCAATCAGAGTCCACAACACCTCCACTTATCCTATGCACACACCTTCTTCCTCACCAACCTCCTCGTCGTGTTCTACGACTTTCTCCTCCTGAGTTACATACCCAGCACCTTCTTCTGGATTATCATCCTTCTCCTCAGCAACATCTGGTCCATTTGCAAACCTCACTGGCCTTCGTTTGTTTACTTTTTTCGAAGGTACAAAATCGTCGATCTCTCTTCGCCTCTTCCCTACTTTTGTGGCGGAGACGTTCAGGAGCGTAAGTAGACGGGTCGTCACAGAATTGGCATCGTCCATGGATAGTTGACCCGTTCTTGCTCACTTTGTTTTGAATGCGTCTTTTGAAATTTAGAGATTGATCGGGGATTCGAGGGTGTCGAACAACACATCCAAGCAACGCGACTTGAACAAAGCAGTGCCTGCAGCGTGACTATCCCCTGTCCAAAAAGTCCTCTGCTTCATGTCTTTGCCTTGGTTAGCCAGCTAAGGGGAGATACGATATCCACTGCAACCTATGCGCGTCTTATGCGTGGCCGAAAAGCCATCGATTGCGAAATCTATCAGCCAAATACTTTCTGGCGGCCAATTCACCACAGTAGGTAAACCAAATCTGGTGTTCTAATGATCTTTTAACATATCCCTTACGTAGCACAATACAGATGTTGGGTATATAAAAAACTATGAGTTTGTATATCCTCAGACCAATTCCTTCTTCACTGTTACATGTGTCACTGGCCATTTGACCACCTGCGACTTCACCGACGCTCACCGCAAGTGGAATTCCTGCGACGCGCTCGATCTTTTTGATGCCCCGGTAGTAACAGCAGTTGACGGGGAAAAGGTGCCAATTGAACGGAATCTTCGCAACCAAGCTCGAAAAGCCCAAATATTAATGATTTGGACTGACTGCGATAGAGAAGGCGAGCATATCGGTTTGGAAGTGGTCCGAGCGTGTCAAAAGTCAAATAGGAATATTCGAGTCAAGAGGGCGCGATTTAGTGCCATTATTGCACAGTACGTTTACCTAGCCTCATTCGTGTAATTGATATCCAGCAATCATAATCCCACCTTAGGCAAATTCACAATGCAGCGCAGAACCCTGTCGAGCTCGACATGGCCCAAGCTGAAGCCGTTGAGGCAAGAATAGTACTTGACTTGAAAGCCGGATCAGCATTCACCCGCATGCAAACACAAATCCTACAGAGTAGGATTGGGCGATTGGGCGATATCAACGAAGTCATATCATATGGTAAGTTTGTCTTTCTATGACATAACCTTAAACTTAACATGACCAGGATCCTGCCAATTTCCTACACTGGGATTTATTGTGCAGCGTTACATTCAAGTCAAAGATTTTGTACCAGAGTCCTTCTGGTATATTTTCTTGTCCTTGCGTCGCAATCCATCCTCTGGTGGCGAAGACACGGTTTTCAGATGGAAGCGAAACCATTTGTTCGATCAGGCGACCGCGATAAGTATCTATAGCTTCGTCCTGTCCAGCCCGATCGCCCGTGTCAAAGATGTAGTCAATCGAACGACCAAGAAATGGTTCGAGGGTCTCAATTTGGCTTCCGTCTCGATATCTCATTATTAAATAGGAAACCACTTCCCTTAACCACGGTCGAGCTCCAGAAAACAGGCTCCCGATTACTGAGGTTGTCTCCGAAGAAACTTCTGGATGTGGGTTTCATCGTCGACTGAATATCCGCACCCAGCTCAGCAAAACAGGTCGCAGAAAAACTCTATCAGCAAGGTTTTGTCTCATATCCTCGCACAGAAACGGATCAATTTGACCCCCAGTTCGACTTTATGACGTTAATTGGCAAACAAACGGTGGACCCAGCATGGGGAGAATTCGCTAGAAAGTATGTCTTTTTCCCTACATTTCATCTAGCTCTCAACATTCAAATAGGCTACAGGGAGATGGTTTTGCTGTACCACGCAAAGGCAAGAACAACGACAAGGCTCATCCTCCCATCCACCCTACTGCACACGCTGGAAATCTAGCAGGAGATGAGAAAAGGGTGTATGAGTTCATCACGCGAAGGTACCTTGCTTGCTGCTCGAAAGATGCGGTAGGATATCAAACCGTAGTGAATGTGGTGTGCGGATTAGAGGAGTTCAGCGCTTCAGGTGTATCTCTTCACTCCCCCGAAGCTAATAGCAAAGCTTATATGATCTAGGATTGGTGGTTTTGGAAAGGAATTATTTGGATGTATACCCATATGATAAGTGGGCGGGAAACGTCATTCCGGAATTTGAGGAAGGGGAAGAATTCGAACCTTCAGTATGCGAGCTGCGCGACGGCATGACCTCGAAACCTGCGCTGCTGACAGAAGCGGATCTGGTCTCATTGATGGACAAGAACGGCATTGGTGCGTGTTGAATATACGCCGCTCATCCTTCGGCCCACTTATCCCTCTACTCTAGGTACGGATGCAACCATTGCCCAGCATATTGAGATGGTCATCAAACGGGGATATGTGCTTGAACGCATGGAGGGTGCCACAAAGTATTTGGTCCCCACAACATTAGGGATTGGACTTGTGGAAGGATATAGCAAAGTTGGGCTCAACGCAAGCCTGACAAAACCGCAACTTAGACGAGAGGTATGTCTCAAGCCGCCCAAATGAGCATTGACAAAATTATCAATAGACAGAACGCAGAATGGTACAGGTGTGCCAGCGAACAACTACGAAGAATGACTTTCTTACCCGGGCACTCGACCAATACAAAGAAATGTTCATCATCACAAGACGCGAGTTTGAGAAAGTTGTGGCAGTGTGTATATCGATTAAACTCTATTTTTGCTACTATTAATTTCTCCTTAGAGCGTCCGTGAATATCTTGAAGGAGCACCCCCAAATGATGGTACTGGCGGTGGCGATGGCGGTGGCGGTGGCGGTGGCGGTGGCGGAGGGCGAGGAGGAGCGCCAAGGGGCCGTGGTGGCACAAGAAGAGGTAGAGGGGGTGGCAGGGGAGGTGGTGCCCCTGTTATTCCTGTGCTTGAGCTTGATTCCGATTCTGAGGGTGAGTACGAATGTCCCTCACATATTTTCGGTTTTGTTGAAGACGCGCCGCTCCCTCCTTAGCTATCCAGCCACAGCCACAGCCACAACCTCAAGGAAGGCCCGCTCTCCCAAGGCGGGCGACTGCATTAAGACCGCCAGACTTGGCTCAAGAACCAAGAAGGCCCACTTCACGCCCAGTCGCTAACCCATCAGCGCCCTCTGCATCCCCTTCTGGCAAAATCAAGTGCCATTGCAATGTTGATGCGACTAAACAGACTATAACTAGTAATTCTGGTCGGAAAGGGGAATTTTATTGGACCTGCGCGTCTAGTGAAAGTTGTGGCTTTTTTCAGTTTGCAGACGAAGAGCCGGCTGAGGGCATACCAAAAGCTGGTCCTAGTGCCACCTCAGTACCAGCGAAGCGACTGCATATTGTGGTAATATGGCCGCCTTAATTGTGCTACCACCCTAAACTTACAAATTCGTTTAGGACACAAATGACATCCCAGCTCGCCTCTGCAGATGCAATAAGGAGGCAAACCGACTAACTGTTACCAAGGAGGGACCCAACAAGGGACGGAGATTCTGGAAATGTGCCTCACTCAACCAATGTGACTTTTATGAATGGGATGATGAGCCGCCACGGCAGGAAAACCGACCAGGAGGGATTGCCTCCCGTAGCCTCTCGAATAACACTACTACAGGGGCACAGCCTACCACCGGTGAATGTTTTAAGGTAACCCTCCTTCGGTGTTACAGCACTACAACGAACTCACATGAACAATAGTGCAACCAGCTGGGACACTGGGCGAATGGTTTGCATTTTTTGCTTCAACAACATTTGTCACCTTACCAATTATTTTAATACAGCCTGTCCCAATGATGGTGATGCAGTGAACAAGCGACCCCGCAGTTCTGTTGCCACGATAAATGCGTCTACAGGCACATGTTTTAAATGTGAACAGCCTGGGCATTATAGCACTAGTACGTACTTCTCCTCTTTACCCCGTTCCTGTAACATATGAGGATAATCATTCGTTTTAATGTAGACTGTCCGAACAGGCCCGACTCCTCTTCAAATCCTAGACCTGGAGGCAGTGCTGATAGTTGTTATAAATGTGGAAGCACTGACCACTGGAGCAAAAGTAGGGTTGTGGGTTCGCTTCCTCTTTCCACTAAACCTTATGCATATTTCGTAGATTGCAAGAATGCGGGGAGCTCTGGGAGATCGTCGACGTCGGCAACCAGTGCCAAGCGAGGTAGAGGACCCGGGAAAACCGCCAAGCGTGGCAAAGGGGCAAAGAAAAAATCTGCCTTTCAAGCAGCTGACGGTCGCTAACACTAATTAACCCCATTAATTGTACCTGTCTGTACTACTATATGTCCTCTTGTCAATGTAGCATATGGTTCGTGCAATTGAATTCCTTGACAAACGAGCGACCCACATGCCGCACAGCCACACAATGCGACTTGCCAAGACACATTTCATACACGGGGGACCGCTATCATTATGGTCTGCATTTAAACTTAACACTTCATCCCACTGGGCTACTCAAAAGGCAGAAATCTTTGAAGCGCTTCCCCGTTTGCTTCACACACCGGCTCACATGCTCACACTTGTATCCACCAAAGGCTTTTGCGACCCACGCGTTAAACCCCAATAGTGGATAGACAGCAGTGGGCCGCCCTATCACAACGGGAGGCACTTCGGAATTAGCTGGGCCCTCTGATTTTACCCTTGACGGCGGCTATGGTTCCCGTGAAGTCGGAGACACCCCTTCACTTCAAAAGAGCTTATATGATAATCGTATCATTAACAAAAGAACGCACCTCCGACCTTCACGTTTATCTCTCTCGCGATGGCTATCGTGATTGCTCACAAGGAATCAGAGCTTCAAACCCAGGAAAAAACAGTGTCGTATGAGGAGAGCCATGTCTCTTCGCCGTCAAGCCTCCAGGATCCAGAGCTCGCAGCAGAAGCGATCACAGAACAGGAGCGCGCCAAGGTTTTAAGAAAGTTAGACTTGCACCTTCTGCCTTTCGTCTCGTTGCTGTATCTGTTATCTTTCTTGTAAGTAACAACAATGGGATCGTTTTTACTTGCAAATCGACATGTTGTTACTCAAAGGGATCGTGCCAACATCGGTAGGATCTATTTGACATCATAATCCCTGTCACAATATGACGATGGGGCTACTCCAAGGGAATGCACGAATTGCTGGAATGGCCGTGGATGTGCATTTGGATGGTCTGAAATACAACGTTGTGCGTGATCTGCGAAGGATTCTTCTGCTACCATTCTAACTTCTTATCAGGTTGCTGCCGTATTTTTTGTACGCCATTTTCATGCTGGGTTAGCCCAACAGCGCCCTGACTTGTATAAGATTCCATATGCACTAGCGGAAATACCCTCGTAAGCTTTTCCTGCACGCACGAGCCTGAAACAGCAGCAATACCAATACCCTCAATTAGCAACGTCTGTCTCAAATTGTTTCGACCATCGATTTGGAGTAGGTACCCCTCCCTTGGTGGTGATATTTCAACTTGACATCTGATACCGTAAATTCAGTACCTACCATAATGGTTGCATGGGGTATGGCCTATCACCCATCGCGCGTTCCCCACTGAGACTCATGCACGAATACTAGGCTCTATCATGACGTTGATGTGCCTTTGCAACACCTATAATGGACTCATTGTGTGGGTAGTACAGTCCCAACCGATCTGTGTAGCACCTAACGCGCATCTCAGGGCACGGGTTTTTCTAGGTCTAGCCGAGGCTGGTTTATTTCCAGGGGTAGGTAGGCAGCCGAAACCGGGAATACAACACCTAACGAATGCTTTAGATTACCTTTTACCTTTCACTTTGGTACAGGAGACGCGATGTGGCCATGCGAATAGCAATTTTTTTCTCTGCGGCCACGGTTGCAGGTATGGCGCCATTCATTATGTATTGACTAGTAAGCATTTCTGAACCTTCTCCAGGTGCATTTGGTGGTGTCCTAGCGTCAGTCATTGCCAACTCCTATCACAACGCTCAGACTGAATTCATACAGGTTTGGTATCGAACAAATGGAGGGCATAGGGGGACTACACGGTTGGCAATGGATTGTGAGTTACCCGCATCATACGCCAAATCACCAACCTATCATTCACCCGACGTTAGTTCTGTTTGGAGGGCTTAGGTACTTCTACGCTTCGTGACTAGCCGATTCACATTTAACGATGAGCTAAGCCACAACTGTCATCGCTGTTGTGGCTTATTTCTATATGTATGATGTATGGGGCTCCTCGTCTGTACTGCAATGATTTCTCATTGACCCCGAATTTACAGTATCCGGAGACTGCTGGGTTCCTGACGGCATCGGAGAAAATGATAGTGGCAAACATGCTCAAAGATGATAACCAAGGGCTCGCAACACATTATGACATCAAGTTTGTATGGCAGGCCTTGACAGATTATAAGTCATACGTGCAAGTTGTGATTTATATAGGTAAGCGTCAACTATTCCGTGACTAGGGGAAACCTCTTATCTTTCTCTAGGCTTGTTAATACCGGTCTACGGAATCGCACTGTTCATTCCAACGATCATCAAAGAGCTGGGTATGCTCCACAGGCGTATCAACTTTTCCATGCACTAAAAGCCTGACGGCAAGGTTTCTCTGCCGCGGATGCTCAACTTCTAACTATCCCACCATTCGTCGCTGGCTGCATCGCTACAATTGCAGGTCTGTTCTGGCAAATATATCCTCCATTGCAACAAATTCAACGTGGCTATAGCTGGGATATACTCTGACAAATTAAACCTTCGAGGGCCGTTCGTAATTGGGGGGGCGTTTGTGTCATTGGTAGGGTACATCGTGCTCTACACACAAGCAGTTCCTGGAGTTGCATATTTCGGGTCAATTATTGCTGCCGTTGGTGTTTATCCAACGATCGCTGTGGATCTGGCTTGGGCAGGATCAGCAGCTGGGGGGGACATCCGGAAAGGCAAGCTTGCAAGCCTAGACATATAGGCTATCCTAAATTTATATGGATATGATAGGTGTGACAATCGCTATGGTCATCGGGATGGGAAACCTCGGAGGGTGCGTTGTGATTTATCATGGGTGTCTCGGAGCTCAAAATGGATCCCCCAGAGTTTGCTCATCCTTTATTTATATCACTCCGCCTCGATTCCATATAGGTCATGGAACGATTATGGGATGGCTATCCTTGTCGTACGTAACTTCTTAGATCTTGCTAGGACCATCCAAAGACTTTACTCAATAGGATATTGATGAGTCTCTTCGCTATGTGGGACTATAACAGAATAAACAAGGCTAAGATCGCCCAATGCGAGCGGGAAGGGATTGAGCCTAGTAGGGCACCTGAGTTCAAGGAGATGGGGAATGAAAGTCCACTTTTCCGGTATGTCATGCTTCTTGCTTACCTGGAATTTGTGTTTATTGTATGGCATGGCTGCAAGGTATACAATTTGAGATTCTCTCCCTGGGGATTGAGATAGCACGTCATGGTGACTTGATGCCTTCTTGTGTCCACCGCTTAGTTTATGTGCTTAAGAAACTTAGTAAACTGATCCAATTAACCACACTTAATTACAATTCACATGGCAAGTGCCTCGCTCAGTATTTGTGACGGTGGCAGAATCTATGGCTAAGCATGGATCAGATCTGAAATTTTGGACTTGTGC
This sequence comes from Phaeolepiota aurea, assembly GCA_036937095.1. Classification (NCBI taxonomy): domain Eukaryota; kingdom Fungi; phylum Basidiomycota; class Agaricomycetes; order Agaricales; family Squamanitaceae; genus Phaeolepiota; species Phaeolepiota aurea. The sequence continues at coordinate 11,813 of JASFDG010000475.1, forward strand.
TGTTCGCATTGAAGCAATCTAGGGTGAAGAAATTTTAGGTAAACAGGGATCAACATTTCAAGTTTTGACGCGCGCTGTGGAAGATGCAGCAGCCGAGTTTAACTCATTGACATCCCCCAAAGCTCAATTTGAGTGCCGCTCGTCCCACCCACGCATTCTTTCCTCTGTACGATCTTCAGTGGTTTTGCTTCTTCCAAAATGCACTTGTATAATTTGACCTTGCAACCTCCAACTGCCATTACCCAAGCTATCGTTGGCAATTTTTCTGGGGCAAGACAACAAGAAATAATCGTATCTCATGGAACGCGGCTTGAACTCCTCAGGCCCGACGTACAGACGGGGAAAGTGTCGACCGTCATTGCGACGGATGTATTTGGGTCAATTCGTTCACTCGCTGCGTTTCGATTGACTGGTGGTACCAAGGGTGAGCAACTGTACGTATCTATATCAACGTTATTATTTACGAGACTCCTTCTTAGACTATGCCATCGTAGGCTCGGATTCGGGGCGTATCATTATCCTTGACTATGATCCCAAGACCAGCAGCTTTGTGAAGCTTCACCAAGAAACATTCGGGAAGTCTGGAGCTCGTCGCATTGTCCCAGGCCAGTATCTTGCGACTGACCCAAAGGGCCGAAGTGTAATGATCTCTGCTATGGAAAAGTCGAAGCTGGTCTATATTCTAAATCGCGACGCTGCTGCCAACCTGACGATCTCATCCCCACTTGAAGCACATAAAAACTCGGCAATCATTCATCACATTGTTGGCTTGGACGTTGGTTTTGAAAACCCTATGTTTGCTGCTTTGGAAGTGGATTATACTGAGTCAGACCAGGACCCAACTGGCGAGGCATTCAACAAAGCAGAAAAGGTGGGCTGCTTTCTATCCATGGAGTCGTCGATTCTTATTGTATCTTAGATGTTGACGTATTACGAACTCGATCTTGGTCTGAACCACGTCGTACGCAAATGGAGCGAACCCACTGACCCAAGAGCAAATCTTCTTGTTCAAGTCCCTGGAGGGCAGCTTGCGTCCTCAGACCGTTTTGACGGACCTTCCGGAGTGCTTGTATGTTGCGAAGACCATATTATTTACCGACATGCCGATGTTACACAACATCGTGTTCCCATCCCTCGCCGTAGGCATCCACTAGAAGATCCCAACCGCGGGTTAATCATCACGGCAGCTGTGATGCATAAAATGAAGGTCAGAGGTTGTCAGTTAGAAAAACTATCGTTTGGCTGATCATCCTCATTTTCGTAAGGGCGCTTTCTTCTTCCTATTACAAAGCGAAGATGGTGATCTGTACAAGGTTACAATCGAGCACGATGAGGAAGAGGTCAAATGTCTGAGAATCAAGTATTTTGACACTGTGCCTGTTGCTTCCAGTTTGTGTATTCTGAAATCCGGTTTCCTTTTCGTCGCAAGTGAATTCGGAAATCAGTGAGTGATCTAACATCTGGTTACTTCCTATTAACAGTTGCTCTTCAGCTATCTGTATCAATTCCAAAAACTCGGTGACGACGATAATGAACCCGAATATAGCTCAACGTCATATCCCTCGTTTGGCATGGCTGAACCCACCACTCCTTTACCTCATGCATATTTCCGACCGCACCCCTTAGATAACTTGGTTGTTGCGGATGAACTTGAATCCCTTGACCCTATCCTCGACTCCAAAGTCCTGAATGTTCTTCCAAATTCAGATACCCCTCAAATCTTCACGGCATGCGGCCGTGGTGCGCGTAGCACTTTAAGGACGCTCCGACATGGTCTCGAAGTTGAAGAATCTGTTAGTTCTGACCTTCCTGGGATTCCAAATGCGGTTTGGACAACGAAACGATCAGAAGAAGGCGAGTCGTTCACATGTCTCAAATGTCCTCATAAGTTTACTTCTTTTCCAGACCTATATGATTCCTACATCATTTTGTCCTTCGTCAACGGCACACTTGTTCTGTCTATTGGTGAAACAATTGAGGAAGTTCAAGATACTGGTTTCCTCTCGTCCGCTCCTACGCTCGCTGTCCAACAAATTGGTGCAGATGCTCTTTTGCAAGTACATCCTCACGGTATCCGACATGTCCTCGCTGACCGACGCGTGAATGAGTGGCGAGTACCACAAGGCAAGACCATCGTCAGCGCTACAACTAACAAGCGACAAGTAGTTGTGGCTCTGAGTTCTGCGGAGCTTGTCTATTTTGAGTTGGATTTAGATGGTCAACTAAACGAGTACCAAGATCGGAAAGCAATGGGGAGTACTGTACTTGCCCTCAGTATTGGAGATGTGCCGGATGGCAGGCAAAGAACGCCTTACCTGGTGTGTGGTTCCCCATCTATATATGTTTTTTGAGGGGCTCACTTCTTTTTTTAGGCTGTTGGCTGTGAAGACCAAACTGTGCGCATTATATCGCTCGATCCTGAAAGCACACTTGAGACCATCAGCTTGCAAGCGCTGACGGCCCCACCATCCTCTATATGTATTGCCGACATGCTTGATGCAAGTATTAACAAATCCCAACCCACCATGTTTGTAAACATTGGTCTGCAAAATGGCGTTCTCCTTCGCACAGTCCTAGATCCTATCAATGGGCAATTGACTGATACAAGAACTCGGTAGGTCTTCGAACGCGACCCTCGTTATCCTGCTCACGAACACTTCCACCTTCAGATTCTTAGGGACACGGCCAGTTAAACTCGTCAGAGTAAAGATTCAGCGAAATCCCGCAATTTTGGCTCTATCCTCGCGATCATGGCTAAATTATACTCATCAGAATTTGATGCATTTCACTCCCCTGATTTATGACAACCTCGATTATGCTTGGAGTTTCTCTGCTGAACTCAGTCCAGAGGGCCTGATTGGTATTGCTGGCAGCGTTTTGAGGTAGCGCCATTAGTATCGAAGCTTTTTTGCATTTCTAATGCTATCTTTAGGATATTCCAAATCCCCAAATTGGGAACAAAACTAAAGCAAGACTCTATTCCTCTATCTTACACCCCGCGCAAGTTTATCACCCATCCTGGCAATCATTACTTTTACCTCATTGAAGGGGACCACCGTGCGATGGGCGAAGATGCGGCTACTAAAAAGTTGGACGATCTGGTGCGGTTGAACGCATCTTCATTATTTGTACCCACTGAAGACTATCTTAGCGTCGGCAAGGCAAGAATATTGATGATGAGGTCGTTAATCTGCCCCCGGACGTGTTCGGTAGACCCAAAGCGCCAGCTGGGACATGGGCCTCCTGTATCCGGATTATCGATCCGATCGAAGTTCGTATTTCATGCCATTTGATTTTAATGGAACTGACACATGATCTTAGGCTAAAACCGTCGCTGTGATCCCGCTCGATGGCAATGAGGCTGCCTTTTCGCTAGCAATCATTCCATTCTCGGCCCGAAATGGCGAACTTCACCTTGTTATCGGAACAGCTGCAGATACCCTTGTCTCCCCCCGTTCCTGTTCAAGTGGCTACTTGAGGACATACAAATTCATAAATGACGGAGCTGGATTGGAATTCCAACATAAAACCGAGACTGACGATGTGCCTCTAGCATTAATGGCGTTCCAAGGTCGACTTGTGGCGGGCGTGGGGAAAGCTTTGAGGATTTATGACATTGGAAAGAAAAAGTTGCTAAGAAAAGTTGAGAATAAGGTGCGCCGTATTTTGTGAACATCTTAGGGCAAACAATGACATCCGTCAGACTTTTTCCTCAGCGATTGTCACTCTATCGACACAGGGCTCTCGAATCATCGTCGGAGACATGCAAGAGTCAGTGGCATTCGCTGTATACAAGCCCCCTGAGAATCGTCTGCTCGTATTCGCTGATGACTCGCAACCTCGTTGGATCACTGCTGCGACAATGGTTGATTATAACACTGTCGTTGCAGGCGATCGATTCGGCAACGTGTTTGTCAACCGACTTGATCCCAAGGTGTCCGAACAAGTCGATGATGACCCTACCGGTGCAGGCATACTTCATGAGAAAGGCATTTTGATGGGTGCCCCACACAAAACGAAGCTGCTATGCCATTTCCATGTTGGAGACCTTATCACGTCAATCCATAAGGTATCTCTGGTTGCTGGAGGTCGCGAGGTCCTCCTTTACGCGGGGCTCCACGGCACTATCGGCATCCTCGTGCCTTTCGTCTCCAAAGAGGACGTCGATTTTATCTCAACGCTAGAACAACATATGCGAACAGAGCAGGGCAGCCTGGTCGGAAGGGATCAATTGAGCTGGAGGGGGTATTACGTTCCAGTGAAGGCTGTTGTCGATGGAGATCTTTGCGAGACCTTTGCTCGATTGCCTGGGTCGAAGCAGAGTGCGATCGCTGGCGAGCTTGACCGCACTGTGGGAGAAGTCCTCAAAAAACTGGAGCAACTGCGGGTGACAACGAGCGGGTTCTGATATTTGTAGCTATTGCTGTAGGCTGCGTCTCAATCTGTAATATATATAAAGCTCAGCTTTTAAATGTTGGGCCTGGGGTGGTATACGACGTATGTGCCATAGTAGACTGCCCCCCCAGACCGCCGGTTAGCACCAACATTTGCCCGCAGCCGGTATAGATACCAGGTCTATAATTTCTCGTCGCGCGGGGCACTAGAGGCAAGTTCTTGGACCTTGTCGCTCACCCCTAGCCGGACGACCTGACCCAAGGATTCAGGTGTGAAGGCTGACTGACACTGAACAGATCCCAATCGTAGGACTCGAGCCATCTTATGAATACTTCAACG
>JASFDG010000477.1:0-16487 GCA_036937095.1 Phaeolepiota aurea
GAGTCACTGGCATCAGAGGCAGCCACGATACCCCCCGACCATTTGTTCATTGAGCGCCGAACCCATTTGTACTGCAATGCGCAAAGTCAGTGATGGAAAAAGTGTTTATAGAGGGGAAAAAACGCACCCCAGCAAACCCTAGGATCGCGGAGGCGGAAACTAGAGAGAGACTAAATGCAAGAGGTGTTATTAACTACGCCTATCATCTCAACATCTATCCATTCATACCTCGCAGCCTCTACTGTAAACAGTATACCAACCCGCTCCTGGAACGTGAACTGTGTGATATTATCTGACATCGTGGTGGCAGACCAACTTGTTGAAGGGAGAGAACGCTGGCAGATGTTAAGAAAGAGGGGCGATAGGCACAGGTCAGCGGGGTGGGCCGCCTTTTACAAGTATGAACGCGTCAATTGGACTCCAGATTGGGACAAGTCAGGGACGTGGTTGCATGGTGGAGATTCCGCACAGCATCTCCCGACATGGATGCTGTGTATGATAGCAGTTGCCCAAGTTCAATCTTCAAATTCGTCTTGTGCGCATGATGGTCGACCCGCAGACCCAACTTGATGAGCACCTGGTAAGGATCTTGACACAGGTTGGTGGCAACTTGTGGTCCCCCATAAGCTGTTATTTCATCAGGGGCTCCAGCAATATGGGAATACTTCAGCTGTCAATGTGCTGACAAGCGCTGAGAGAGGGTCGATGGTCAGCGGACTATACGTCCCATGTCCGTCAAGTCAACATTTGGCTTTGCTGTTGAAGTTGATGCTGGTTACATGTATCCCGCTATGAGTTATGGGCACGTTTACGGCTACTCAGTCCTCCAGATATTCTTGCTGATGGTAAGATGATAAGATGTTAAAATGTAACTTGCCGTCTGCCCAGCGCTTCGCGTGACGGCGACTTCATTGTCCATTTACATTTCATTCCTCTGACATTTGTTGAATGAGCGACGTGGATGATCTAGAATGTGGCTGAGTTTAGAACAAGGCGGTGCGTGCGAAATGACGCTTTTGCAAAAAAAAAAATAAACACAGTTGTCCCGACAATTTAAAGAATATTAAATACGATATATCATGGCTCCCAGCCACGGCACCAAACCTATGCCACACACCAACCAATTATGCCAAAGTCCCAGCCTAATGTAACCCTCGTGCAGCTTCAAGTTTGGAAACCAAAGAAACAGTCTTCACGCAGTATTCGTTACAAAATGATCCCCTTCCGCCTGCTCTGTATAGGCAGGCGGAGCAACACTCGTTACCCTGCTAGACATACTCAGAGTTCGTCCTGGCGCCTGTGTTGTGGTGGGCAGATTCTCCACTCGCAGAGTGTGCACTGGGCCCTTTGTGGGGACTGCTACCTGCACACTAAGCTTCCTCGCTTGTGGAGAGTCTGGAACCCCTGCTTTACGATCTACTGCTTGAACGTCTGGCGAGAACACAACACTGGGGCTCCGGTCATGCCTTTGGGCATGCCTTTGAGGGTAGCGATTGGTTTGTGTACAGTGACTTCGACTAGGGCCCGCCATGTTCGAATCAACGACAGCTTTCGCATCTACCGGTGACCGCGAGCTTTTCAGCTCCACACTCTCTGTCTTTGATGTTCTAGAATTAGACTCTTTCCTCCGAGAGTCAGGTCTCAAAGGTCCGGGCGTAGATGGTGCCCTCGAAGAGCTGCGCTCAATCACAGGACTGGTCCCATGATCTACCACGAACGCTTTCAGCTGAGGTTGTATAGGGGCATACGCAACTTCGACAAAAGGGGGTGATCGTGCTCCCAATACTGGCGGGGCGTGTGGTTGTATGGGGGAGGTATCGGCAATAAGCATATCTTGGCTCGCAGTGTTGAGGTATTGTGTGGTCGCACCACCAAATGTCCCTGTCGCGGTCGCAGGTGGTCTGAAAAACAAAGGCTCGTCTTTATCAAAGAGATCATCAAACCGTCGCTGCCGCTTTTTCCTAGATGCAAACAGGGAGAATGTTAGAAACGTCGACCCTTTTTGTGTACCTTCGATGGGCGCGTACCTCATGGAACGCGTGAACAGGATCGCGACGATAACAATCAGGAGGATCCCGGCTAAGGCAGCACCCACGATGATTCCGATCGTTGGCTTTGAGATTGGCTTTCCATTGCTGACCTGTGATTGGCTTGGAAGCGGCGTCGTTGTGACTGCCACTGTTTCAATAGATGCGGAGGGATCAGCGCTTCCAGATGACGTCTCTGCTAAACGAGAGCTAGACGGATCAACTAACGCGACGGAAGAACCAGGAGCTGGCGTAATCGTAGATGATGGAGGAGCGGTGCTCGACTCTGGCGGTGTTATTGAAGGAGGAATGGGAGGAGGTGTTGGTATCACATCGCACCCTGTTGCAATAACTTCGCTGCTGAGAGTGAAGACATTCTGGACAGTCGTAACCCCAGGTACGAGAATAGTAGACGTGAAGCCTGATCGACTATGAGTTGTGCACAAAATATGCAGCGTCACGACACCGCGCACCTGGGATCGTTCGCGTGACCTGAACCTGAACGCAGACACGGCCTGCTGGACATGGAGGAGTCGTTTCCGTCACGATCGGAGGTTGTATCGAAAGCCTTGTCGAAGTGGTGGTCAACACCTGGCTAGAAGTAGAAAGGAAGGTCCGTGTTTCGACTTGGCGCGTGCTACACGTTGTCGACATCGTCAAGCTCAATAGACACTAGAGATTATGTTATAGAGACAAAGAAAATGATACCCAGGTCAAAAGATTGGGGGAGGGGGTGGCCAGAGGACCCGCCAGCAGGGAACTCGAAAGAGAGAAAAAAATGAATGGGTTCTCCGAGTGGGATTCTAAAATTATCGGAATGAAAAGGAAGGATTGCTCGATAGAACGGACAATTGGGAACAGGGTCACCAAGTTTACTGCCTCACTCACACAATTCTTTGGTTCATATCATCGTTGCGTAGGCAGCAGCTGTCAAGTCACGTATACCTGCAGTCTATATGGCGTGTGGGACTTGATATTACAACAACCTCTATATTTTGCGAATCCTATTCGAACGTGGCTAGGAGAGCTGAGGCGTGAAGTGATGAATGGTCTCCCCACAGATTCCGGAATTAGAAATGCTGTGACGAATTAATCAGGGGGAAAAGGTCATCTCGTAAAGTATCCACATGAACACGTCCAAGAGAATAGGGGATCCTCGGGGATGAAGGTTCTATGATGAGAAAAAAAAGAAGGAATTTGCTTGGCTATGCCTCATAGGCTGGGGGTGCAGCCACGCCTGGCGATGCATGTGAATAAGGCATACCCGGTGGGGCGGTTGGTACGGTCGTGGAGGAGCCTTGAGCACTGTACGCATTCCCATCCAGATGAATTGGTGACTTTTCGGGGTACACTCCCGCCCCTACAATGCGGCCTTTGCCATCCGTTTGTGGCGCGCTAGTTGCGTATTCGGACGGAGAGGAAGGGCCGCCCGCCTGGCTCTCGTACGCTGAGCTATCAGGGTACTGTGCAGGGACAGGTGTTGGCATGGCACCGAATCCGACGGGATCAGATGGGTGAACATTGTGTGGCTGAATATGTCCATTCCAGGCAGGCTCTGAAACGTGAGGGGCATCGTGCATGTGTCCCACTGATCTGGGATCCATAGCTCCACCACCATGATGCAGGTTGGGTGGACTTGGGCGGTATTGCACACCCTCATAACCGTGCTCGCCCCGGAATCCGGGATCTACTACTGGGTATGGGACAACTAGAGGCGGCTGGTTCAATGTTGGGGGGCTGTCGTGGCGGGGTGGTGGACCCAAAGATGGGTCATTCTGCTTGAACTCAGGAGCAGCAGCAGGGGAAAGGGCAGAGTCTTCCTTTGCGAAGACTTCATCCCAATCGACCTTTCGTCGTTTCCTAGAACAAGAAACGAACACATCAAACACTGTAGCCACCATCAGATAATTGTTATGGAGCATACCGTAGAAACCAGACCAAAAGAATAAGAAGCATTACACCAACAGCGCCACCAACGGAAGCACCAACGATGACGCCAAGATTTGGGCTGGAACTTGCTTGATTCTGACTCTGACCTGGTGATGTTGGCGTCGATGTCACGGTTTGTGTCGAGACATATACCACACCATTCGAGGTAGTTGTAGATGCAGACGTGACCACAATAGGACTCGGAGATGGCGCAGATGTTGCGCCTACATACGGGGGATCGCTCTGACGGATGACGGTGGTGCAGGACGAGCCAAGCACGGTTGTTATATGGGTGGCGGTATTAGTGACGGTAGTGACAACTGGGACCGTAACCGTGGATGTTGCGCCTGATGTTTGACCACATTGAGAACATTGACCATGGTATTGCAAGCCTACCCACCTGGAATTGTGACCACCAATTGCTCACAGCTAGCATTAGCAGGACATGTGGTGACCGTAACTATCGGAGGGAGAGTAGTCAAGCTGGTCGAAAAACTAGTCAGGACCTGTTCTGACGTCTGGAAAGATGTCAGTGTCTGTGCAGCAAAAGTATTACATGCAGTCGACATCGGAGCAACAAAGGCGCCTCCAAGCGCGACTGGTGCTTGTGCTAAGTTTAGAGGTCCTTTTATCCCCACAGAGAAGCGAGTAGTAGGATGTCTGTGGCAGTGTGTGGAAGGAAAGAAGAGGTCGATCCATCCAGGTTTGCCAAAACAAAGCGCATCGTCAGGACTCCGACACAATCCAGAAGAAATCATCAGCATGATAATACTCGACCCTGAATTGGGACATCTTGGCGGTCCGCTCGGGCGTCCACAAAACCTGTGCTCAATAGGGGTTTGCAAAAAGGAAGTGATTCACCACAAATGTTGTTTCATTGGTGGTTGAGCCACAGATGAGACTACATTATGCATTCCTGCCATAGCAAATATATGTCCCTCAATCCATCCATGTGGAAGGGACCATGCTGGCCTTGCCTGGTTTATAACTCATAGGCTGGAGGTGCAAACTCGTGGGGCATACGGGGACCCGTCGCCGTTTGCGAGAATATTGGCACGACTGACGGAACAGGGGCCCTTAAAATGTTCGCATCGTCGCTATAATGCATCGGTGCCCCTTCCGGATGCCCGCCCGACCCTATAACGCAACCGCTGCCATCCAATTGCGGTGCGCCCATTGGGTCTTCGGCAGGAGAGGCCGCGTGACTCCGATACGCTGAACTTCCCAAAGAATCAGGTGTATAGATGTTGGGCGGCTGACCTCGTGCATCCCTTTCTGGCGAAACGTAAGCCGCTGGCCCAAGATGACCACCCCCACCCACACCACGATACTGCATGTCGACGACATTGGGCGGGTGGGCTTGATATTGGGCAGCCGTAGGCGCCCGGTTCGATGCGGTCGATGATTTGTTCTGTGGCGGCAGACTCGAAGGTGGGACGCTTTGAGGAGAAGATGGGACATTCTGAAAAAGCACCTGACCCGCCAGCGGGTGTTTGTTCTGAGGGAGTATATTCAGGTATGGAGCACCCTCAGAGGGTAGCACTAGCGGAGTTTTATTCTGTGGTAGTATATTTGGATATGGTGTGGCCCGAGAGGGCGTCTGACCCAATCCTAGTGGAGGTTTACCCAGACTTGAAGTAAACGAGGCAGCCTGATAGGACGCCTGGCTCGATGCTAGCGGGGTTTTGTGTTGCGGTGGTAGATTCAAGGATGGGGCACCCTGATACGGCTCGGGTTCTGAAGTGAGCAGCGGAAAGGCGGATACGAATGCAACATCCTCATCACGTCGTTTGCTAGACAAAGGAATCTATGCATCAAAATGCTTCGCTGATCTTATAGAAATATTGAGGCATACCGTAGAAACCAGATCAAAAGAATAATGGTGATGATAGCAACAACGACGCCGACAGAAGCACCTGCAACAACGCCGACACTCGGTTTAGAACTGGATCCGTTCAATGGAGTTGGTCCTGGATTCGCGGGGTTGCTCTGAGGGTTGACGGTTGCACATGATAAAACAAGTATGGTTGTTAAGAACGTAGAAGTATGTATGATGGTGTTGGCCACTGGGATTGTTGTTGTGATGGTTGGAGCTGGTCGATCATATTGAGAACAACCAGGCTGGTATTTCGAGCCGACACACCTGGAATCGTGACAGGAAACCGCCCACAGCGAGCATTAGGAGGGCATGAAGAAGTAGTACTGAAGGTGACTATCGGAGAAGGGGTAGTAAGGGTTGCAAAATTAGTCAAGACCTGCTCCGACGTTGAGAAAGATGTCAGCGTCAGCGCGACGCTGCATGAAATCGACATCGGAGCTAAGATGGTGGGAAGAATCATCCAAGTTGACCACTATATCAAGCAAGATGGGCGGGGCCAAGTTTAGAAGCCCTTTTACCCACATACTTATCTGACTCCTAGCTGTGAAAGCTCACGGTCGCCATGGAGCTCTTGGGCAAGTTTAGATTATTGGAGGTGTGCACACTGCATTGGTGCTCGTTTCTCGTTTAATCTGTGTGATTGCACAGCGAAATTGCAATTCACCAGCGATGTAGACTGAGCCATCAAAGGGTGACATCATCAATTCCCGTCCTAGGAAATTTGACCACCTGTTCAACTATATGGATAGGACCACGGTGGTGTTTGCGAATGGATTGATCCCGGTGAGACGACGGCTGATGCTAGGGGGCCTTCAGCGCTATAGGCATTGCCATCTAAATGCGTAGGTGACTTTTCAGGGGTCCGCCCGCCCCAACAACACGTCCTTGGCCATCTTTTAGTGACGCATGATATGTAGCACCGGACTGCACGGAGGAGCCGCTTGCATCAGCTGCTGGGGCAGCACCAACTCCTGCAGGGCCACCTTGGTAGGTATTGTGTGGATGGCCAGTCCCTACCCATGCAGGCTAAAGGACATAGGAACCATCGTGTGGGTACTGTCCCAATTGAGGATCGGCATCTAGCTCAGCATACTGCATGCCGGCAAAACCGGGCGAAGTTGCATGAGGATGGATGGTTCCATGACCTTGGTCGCCTAATACATATGGAGTGGCTGGAGGTGCTTGACTCAAAACTGGAGGAATGATAGGGACCGTTCTCATGATTTGAATTCTAAAGCAGAACTTGGTTGATGCACAAAGGGAGGAGGGAAACCTCCTTTACAAAAACCTCGTCCCAGTCGATCCTTCGCCGTTCACTAGATAGTGAAACCATCAAACACTATAATTGATGTGACATAAATAGGGCGTACTGGTACCGTATAAACCAAATCATAAGAATAGGGAACATGACACCAACAACACCACCAACAGAAGCACCCACGATGACGCCGATGTTTGGGCTAGATTGATTCTGACTCTGGCCTGGGACATGTTCTGAGATGTCGAAGGTGTGGGCGCCAATGTCACAGTCTGCGTTGAGACATAAACGACCCCATTCGAGGTAGTTGTAGACGTCGATGTGACTACGACAGGGGGCTGAAGGGGAGTTGGACTCGGATTAGGGGGAATGCTTTGCGAATTGATCGTGGTACATGATGACCCTAGGATAGTTGTGGTTAAAATGACAGTATTTGTGATTGTGCTGATGACTGGGACTATAACTGTGGACGTTGCACCTGATGTTTTGGGCACAATGAGCGAACCACCTAGACTGATTCTAACTCACGTACCTGGTATCGTTGTCGTGACGAGCACTTGTATGCAGAACGAGCCAGAAGGACATGGAGGTGTAGTGACCGTTACTGTTGGTGGGAGAGTAGTCAACTGCGTCGAAAAGGTCGTGGACGAACTCTCTGACGTCTGGATGGATGTCAGAGTCTGTGCAGCAAATGTATTGCACGATATCGACATGACGATGCTGAAATAGATTAGACCTCAGGTGTAGCTGGTGCGGGGAAGTATAGCTGCGGACAAGATGATTCATCCCCACACATGGCAACCTCAGGGCCCAATTCAATCCAGACTATCGATGACATCAAATGAATCCTCACACTGCGTGTTTGAAGGATCTGTCGTTGCACATTTACAATAAACGTTTACGACACTGTCACTCTGGACAGCAACGCCGACGACCAGCGCAAATCACTACAAAAACTATTTCTTACCCACGCAATAACCCGTACCTAAATGATTGCAAAAGTTATCAATTTGAATTATCTCCAGTCCCTAGCTGCATGCATTAAAGTTCAATTTACACAGCAGACAGGCAAACCAACCAACCAAGAACCAACCTGGAGGGCATGTTCTGAATAGAGTCAACCTTTCGAACAAGACTTTCGCTCGAAAGTGCATTAGCCCGAGGGCTTCTGCTGCACAGAACCATGAGCCCTTCGTCGGGACTATAAGTTCCTCTCGAGCACGAAGGATCAAAACCAATACAATCTGTGACCCTTGCAACTGCGAAATCAAGTGCAAGTTGAGCCATGAAGATAATACTCCACGAAACACACTGATGGTATGTACTCCCAATGTCTGCCCCAGAGAATATACCTCTCATAATTCGTCCACAGGGATGGAGCCAAATTCGTTGACACCTCTTATTTTAGCACATCCAAACACTGTCATTATGCCACAATATCAGTGTCTCGTTGTTACAGGGTTCAAATGCTGTTCAGCGCCAACCTTGACATTGCCTTTTGTTCTCTGCGCCCTTTGTTCCCCAATTATCTGCTGTTCGCTGCAATCCCGATGCTGAGCTGCCTCTAAGCTGGCGATAGCAAAAGTACTCCCCAGTTGCTGCCATGTCGCAGAGGGTAACGTTAGCGATGTTATCGCACAGGCACGATAAATCACAAGATGCTTCCCCATCCGCAGGAAGAGAAAGGACACCAGGCAAGTCTGCTGGTTCCCTCCCAATCCCTCAACGATAACTTCGGCCCTACTGGTAGATGCATTCTTTTCTCGCCTATCTAACGACACCAGACGCAATATCCTCACAAACCGCGAGAAATTTCTCACACGTTGGAGACAGTTAAAGTCATTTGCAACCTCGGGGAGGGACGTTGCCAGCACACAACAATCGTCCCAAGAAACCAGACGAGTCTCAGGTGATTCCTTAGCCTTCATTCGTTACTTGTATGTTCAAAAGTGTTAGTAAATGGAACAGATATCCAGATATGCCGCGTCTCGGTGGAAGTCCCCTCGACGAGGAAGAAATCGGAAGACCTTAACCAGGGAACGCAGGTCATTGGTCCTCTTACCACCCCCTCTCAGGCAGTATCGCAACCTCAACCTCGCATGAACGAAGGCACATCACACGTTCATCACTATCACAGTGCTGTTCACTTTGTTGGAGTCCAAAACACAATAGATCAGAGCATAAAGACAGAAAACGGGATGGTGGATCAATCTGTCAAACCACACAATGGCCCGTTAGTTATGGGTAGTAGCAGTGGTATGTTCGATAATCATAAGTGCCGTTTGTGGTTGACGTTGCGTGTACAGTTTATCGGGATGTTGGTTCAGTCAGCCTTCAAACTGGAAGCGGTAATTTTCAGCTCAATGAACAGGTGTCGAAACCTCAACCCCACAGCTTTGCTGTTCCGAAAGTCGTTCAATCTGAACTTATTGAGTATCCTGCACCCTTGGAGACTCAATTGGCGGTTCATCAAGACATAGCTGGCCCCAGTCTCCCAGTTCGCTTGGCAAGTGCATGCAATATCCATTCCGAAAACACTAGCCCTAACATTATCAAAGATCTCGACGCTTGATGCGGGACCATCGCTGCCTCCTGACTTGAGTAAATATACTTCAAGTTGCCAGCTATACACTGAGCATATACTCGCACACCTCCACGGGTTTCCGTTGTGGTCACCAGAGCCAGACACTTCATTGCACGTTGGCTATCGAGAGTCTGGTATTAGTATTGGCGATGTTGGTATTATCACTCGGCATGGCGGATTTGATTTTCTTTTCAACATCTGGCGCGAGTCCCAAGACCCCATCCACCCACCTGATCTGCCAGATGACTTTGACCATCACCCTCGGCCACCCAAAAACGTCACAGGGGAAATGGTCGTTGTCGCACCGTGGAATGGCATGGTCAATGGCGCTTATGTCTCTCGCAACAATCGTGGCACGAGGTGAGCCCCCACCACAAGCTTCTCAAGTCAAATTGACCCGAACGTGCATTCTAGCATCGAATTCACATGCACGAAGGACAAGGGGTCAATCCTCGCGTTACCGGATGGTGCCCGTCGGATGGAATTAAGAAATGAGAGACATCTTGAAGGCTTCATACGACAGCATGCAGAACACTGGTACAAGTACGCAATCGGACCAGCTGGCCGCCGGATTCAACGCGATTCCATATATGTAATCACTGGATACGTAAAGTCGAAAACCTGGGGGATAGCAACATACAAGGAGTGTGCCCCTGCGCCGCACCACATCATCAAACTGACAAGGACCGAAGACACAACTATTCAAACCTTCTTCTGGGAACAAACGGGGGCTTCGGATTGTAAGACGCCGCACGCTGATCCAGAATTTCATGACCGAGGTATACAACCACAAAATCAGTGCCTCTTTATTACTGGCTTCAAGATTGCACTGTCTGAAGCTACATGGGCCAGTATGGATACCCCAAACGGCGTGGAAGTCCCTGTGACCCTGCCCTCCGATTCTACGTCACCAGGACCAGATCTCCCAACAGATTCGCAGGCCAACGGTAATTCATCTCCAGACACAGGCACCACCAGCAACAACACGCCGCAGCCCAAGGATTCCACGGCGACACAGATGTTGATTGAGGAAATCACACCTTCTCCAAAAGTATGTGTCCCGCCGAGGACTATCGCTATCCAAAAAATTAGTTGACCTCCCTTTGGTAGCCACGCCACCCATCTGACCTCATTCATCATATATTGCTGAAAAGGGTGAGCAGCTAAGACTGTATTCTATATCATTTTCATTCAGACCTTTCAGATTTCGGACGCCAAAATCTGTATTGTTCATGACAAAGACTGGATGGCGATTATGAGGAAGGTAGGCCCAATATATGCAGGGCCCGATTCACAATCATTTTGATGCGTCAAGTTTAGTTTGGAGAAGCTGTCTTCTCAGACGAAGTACTTCTGACACAGGCATTGGATCAGGTGTTTCACATTCGAACGTGTCAAGGTACGCAAACCTTTTTATGATGGCCTAGGTTAGTATTGCTGAATCCAAATCAAGGCCTTGTTTCCCTGGTGCCGTCTGATGCGATATATACATCAGATGTTTCCGAGAACACGTCGCCAGCCGCCACCCCGCTGCAGCGTAATCCCCGAGCTGTAAGCTTTGACTTTCAACTATGCATGTTGATCGATAATAATGGTGTTCATTCCAGCGTGCTATCTCCCTTGTAGGCAATGCACCAAAACTTGTCAAGTAGGCAACTATCTTGATGACATGACTGACGGATATTAATAAAAACCCCGAAGGAAAATATCTCGAGAAGCAATGAGGTAAATATGAACCCGTCGATTCAGTAATTTCTGCATGTCTAATCAAACTATAGGAAAATCTCCACTCGACTAGCATCAGCGCAACATCGCAGAGATTCGTTGGGACAACAAAACAATCCATGGCCCGTGGATAGCAAACAGTGGTCTAGAATCTCTGGATTGGATCGCTTTGACGAAGGTATTGCCACCCCCGGTGTCAAGGATGCGCTTGGTCTTGGTGATGGACCAGATAAACCCGACAACGGACCAGTTGTTGCACAAAATGATAGAAATCCCTCCTCGATTCTCAACCTCGGCATCTTGGTGGCCATGAGCGCAGGACTCTGTGTAGGCGTTCATCCCGATATGGTTTCGGATAGGGTCGATAGGCCTCTCCGCAACTATTTTTGGGAGTAGGGGTGCCGGCGATTCCAGTACAAGATTATGCTGCCAGTCGTATACATCGGTTGGCTGAGAGGCGAGAGGCTTATCAGGTAGAGTGGACGCTAACAGCATGGAGCTTGACACTGACAGTATTGAACAGTGATGGGCCCATGATGTGTGGCGCTACAGTCCCCTGCGAAGTGAATCACACCAACAGGACCGTTCTCCAACAACTTTGGTGGTTGAGAACATAACATCAAGCATCGTTGGCGGTTACACACCCTGTGATACTTTAAAGGTCGATGCCTGGACATTTATTAGCGTAAATTTAGTTGTAGACAGAATTTATAGACATGATGTCTAATAAGCGCTAAGGTCCATCACCCGATTGCTGAATGCCGAACACCGAACACTGTGGGAAACCAGCCCATCAGGTGTCCTGCAACAGTTCCACCATGACTGCGATTCGATACTTTCCTTGCTCACTAATCCAAGCGTCAGGGCCTTCATATTGCCGGTAGCATCTTACATGAATCTCACGAGCCATCTGGGAAATTTTTTTGTGACATCACCAGACACCTTGTGATAGTAGTAGATGCATAAAAACCCCCAACCGCAGAACAAGTCATACCATTAACCTCCCCAGAATCACTCTTGCCGATGAGTAAAGTGGAAGCGCTTCTATTCGACGTCTTTGGGACGGTAGTCGATTGGCGCACGACAGTCACTAATGAAGTGAATGCATTGGCCCAAAAGTATAACGCAGTTGCAGGTAGGCCCCCGTCTTCAAGGCCAACTGCCAGATCTGATTTAGCCAACAGAACCCTCAGTTTGGGGCGACTTTGCTGCGGAATGGCGCACGGGCTATCTGACGACTACGTATGTCACCCCAATGTTGTCCGAGCATGTCCTAACTTGCCTCCTGCAGCTCAAGTATCGCAGCAGGTGGCGCTGGGTCACTCAACGTCGACACGATGCATCGCCAAATCTTGGACGATATGCTCAGGTCACCAAAGTGGATACATCTGGGATTGCTTTGGGACGAACGAGAACGTCAGCATCTGAACTTGGTGTGGCATCGATTGGATCGTGAGCTATAACGCAGCACCACAACATGCAGGGCTAATACCTACCTCCAGCCTGGCCGGATACATCTGAAGGTCTATACGCGTTAAAGAAGCAAAATATCATTACAACGCTCTCAAACGGCAACTTTCGGTTACTAGTTGACATTGTGAGTACAGGGATAGGCATCGCTGGGTGCGATAATTCATTTACCCCTTCATCAGGCGAAGCATGCAGATCTGCCATGGGATGGGATATTCTCTACAGAACTCTTTTCCACCTTCAAACCGTAGGTCAATCTGATGCATGAAGATATCCCCCGTAACTCACGCTGATTTTAGGAATCCCAAGGCTTACTTAGAGGCTATAGGTCACTTGGATCTGCCTCCTCAGAAATGCGCCATGGTTGCTGCGCATATATACGACTTACGTGCAGCGGCAAGGCATGGTATGACAACTATATATGTTCGTAGGCCGCTCAAAGAATCCGATTCGACCATCACTGTCAAGAGCAAGAAGGATGGAGGTGAGGTTGATTACGTTGTTGAATCCTTCGTGGAGTTGGCGTCTGTCCTTGCTAAGGTGTAGAATGCTACCTTTGTTTATGGCCTCCAAGGATAAAGATAAACAATTCAATCAACAAGGAAATTGTCATTTTTGGTCTCTAGATTCCCAATGCCTCTGGCTGAGGCCTGAGGTTCTGCCCACAAGCGAACCAGCTGCCCTGCCTCTGCTCGATCAACCGGCGGTCAGCAAATCGGCACGGCTGTATGGATTTCAGAGGCTGACCTGGTACACGTGATGGGCGCGACGCGTCCATTCAACGATTGAGCCTTGTTTGCCATCCGGACACATATATAATCCAGTATTCCGGCAGCAAGCGTCTCTCATCTTAACACCACAACTTAGTAACTTGAATCAAACTTCAAAGCTTCAAAACCGACTGCAATGTATTGGAAAACTTGTCTCCTGATCATCCCTCTCTTCGAGCTCATTGTCTACCTCCGTTCTCCCTCGCTGCAAGCCTACGCGGCCAACAGGGCCAGATACACCCCCTCGCTCAGTGTGTACACGCCTGGGTCAATTATGGATAAGGTCGCCAACTCGCCCTTTTCTTTTATGACATTTATGAACCCTGTTGCCGTTACCGAGGTCCATACAGATGGGGCTGACATTGAGTCTCTCCCAAACTTCTTCATCTTACCTCTACCATCCCTATCCCTTCCTATCTTCGTACCTGCATCTCTCACCCACAGGCCGTTCTCACTTCCTGGCAATACTCCCCGCCTGTTCCATCTCGAGGTTTTCCACGAGGTTGAGGATGCTGTCAGCCCGCCAATGTCAGGGCCGTCAGCCACCCTCTCATCGAAGGTCCCACTGTCGATACCTACTAGCACATACGGATGGATCCTCGCCGCTCTGATATCTGTAATGGCGGCTATATTGGCTGCCCTCCGTCCTCGCTATGGATATCACCTTCGGAACCTCACCTTTTTCATTCTTAGTAGCCTTGTCGATCAGCTCTCTACCCCAGCAGTGCTCTGGCTTGTCGCGTGGGTACTTCCACGGCTCTTTATTCTGCCTGCGATTTGGGACAACAACTCGGACCATCTCATTGATAAACACCGTCGCCTAGCTTGGATGTGGCCGAGAGCTGTCGCGCGATTCAAGGCCCAAACTACTCCCCTGTCTGGTTCCCATGCTCCCGGCTTCCAGGGTAATGCCCTGAACCATGCCCAAACGAGGATGGAAAAGATTTCTAGGACGTTACAAGTGCTGGAAGAGCTCGACAAAGGTGCTTCCCTTTCGATCAAGGCCATCACACCTACAGGACGAGTGAGGCGTCGATCAAGGAAACTTCGGAGTTCCTCGCTGTCTCGACGTGCCGAATATTCAGGCGGCGAAGAGATCATTGTCGATGCCCTTCGCCCAAATACGTCCGCAACCTATGTAACAACGCACTCAGGGACTCCCCAGACCGAGGCTGCTACTCGAGATGTATGCGACCCAAACTACAATAGCAACGATACACATATCAGCTCAAGCCCCAAGTTTTCTCTGTGGTCTCAGTTGGCGACATGCTCTACGTTCCTAGATTCTGCAAAGAATACCGAGACCCCTGACGATGACCTAACGGATGCTCCCACTTGTTTTTCTGGCTCTGCTGGTGATCCCCGGCCCAGCGATGGTGCCAGTTTGCGAACCGCCTCGAATGCTTCAGCAAGTCAAGGATCTTCCAACAACTCTGTCACGAGCGATGAATCTGAACTGCCTGATGATGATGATTCTCCGGATATTGAATCTGACCTAACTGACGATGGCGATGCTCTGGACATCATTAGCGCAACTACAAATGTCATCCACATCAAAGGGAACGACACGATCAACCTCGCCGAATTTAAATCCTCTGGCAGTATTGGCGCTGGTGCATTTGGGTCTGTATTCAAAGCTCGTCACCAGACATCAGAAAGGATCATTGCAATAAAGAAAGTGATCGTCGACGATGAACTAGACGATGTAGCTGAGATAGAACGCTTAGCCATGGTTCGAGTGAGGGGGAATTCCTGGTTCCCAACCCTCTTGGCTTGTGCTCATGATGGCCTCGAACACATTTTTGCTATGGTAATCCGTAATTCTTCAGAGCTGCCTGCCAATTTACCCATCATGCCATGCAGACATATTATTCTCAAGGCTCCCTTCATGAAATAATCGAACCGGGTGGCCTTGGTCGTTGCCGCGCCAGATTCTATCTAGCGCAGATGGTAAGTCACACCATAGTACCGCTTTTGCATATATATTGAGGGTTACTCGTTTCCAGATCAGTGGTATCCACTATCTACACGTGCGAGGGGTCATCCACCGCGATATCAAAACCGAGAACCTTCTACTCGACGACGATTACAACATAGTCATCGCCGATTTCGGATGTGCGATGGTATTCGCCGGTAACAAAGTCCCGCGATGGAAGCGTCAACGCTACATCAGGGAACTTGGGGACAATTTCCCCATGATATGGGCATCTGAAGACAACCCGGACATTGTCACGGACGGTCTTGTCAATGGCACCGATGGGTACATGGCGCCTGAAGTGGCTGCTAGAGAGCCCTATTCATATGGTGTAGATTTCTATGGGATGGCGATCACGTTTTACGAAATCATCACTGGCCGCGTAAGTTCCGAGGTGCTATAATTCTAGCTGCTAATGGACATCCCACAGCGCCCTTTTAAAGCTAAAGGCGGTGGAGTGGATGGCTATGATCTGAAGGCCGACTATCTCGAGAATGAACTGATTGACGAGGATGAGGGCTTGTTTCTCTCGGAGGTGAGCCTCTCCCGCTAATCAATCTTATTCAAAATCTAATGGCTCATAGGTTCTAAACCCTAATCAACATGAACGGCCTGATCTTGAGTCCATGAAGGATTCAAATATGTTTTCGGACCTGTATGTATCGTCCCCTTGTACACCATAGCCTGATTGTTCACCAGATTGGCCCCAGTGATTGGACGGCTTTGGACAATCGCACCCTCCCTCTCCCTCCTATGGGTTGAACCTTGAACCGCACAAGATCCGAAACCGTGACTGATACTTGCCAATCAATCCTTGGCTGGTGTAGACCTGCATAAGATTCGAGGCTTACTGAAACTCCATCGTCGGAA